>LOEQ01002703.1:94969-116106 GCA_001685075.1 Bramus lutescens
AGAGAGAGAGAGAGAGAGAGAGAGAGAGAGAGACAGAGAGAGAGAGAGACTGCCTCTTCAAGAGGAAGACAGAAAATGAAGAGACTCAGGCTGCGAACAGGAAGATCTGCCTGCCTCAGCAGACGGGTTGGGGGCCTGGATTATCTCTTAAGGAGACAGGACAGACCATTACATTCATTACCACGTGAAACTCACCATCCACCCGCACCCACCCCTGCTCACAAGTCTGCAGCAGACTGGGAAGGGGGACCTGTTCATTCCTTCTCTCTTCCCTTTACCTTGTGTTGTCTGTAAATAGCTCCCAGATCCTCTCTCGTGGACTGAATTTCCCACAGAACCTGGAGAACCAGACCTGGGAAACCCAGAGCTTGAGTAACCCTGACCTATCTTGAGGTGACATCTGGTGTAACATAAACTGAAAACCAGACAGCTCCATGCCAGTAAGGAAGAAGAAGAGTGAATGGAAAAGGAGTGTTTTTTTAAAGTTTTATTTGATCACCTTAAACATTCCTGTGTGAAAGGAGTTATACTTATTACTTTGAAATCACCTAGCAAAGCATTTCCACATATGCCTGGGAGGGATTATGAGTAAATGTCAGGATTGTTGCCGCACTGAGTCTCAGTTCTGTTTCTGTCATTGTGTCCCATTAGGTGCTTCTGTTAATAGGAACTCATGTCAGGTAAGTGTACCCTCCCTTCCTTTGATAAAAATAATAACATAAAACACCATTTATTTTGATAAAATTTAATTACTATGTAATAAAATCATATATTTATACTCTCGTGAGTTTTATCCCTGGAATATATATTGAAAGTACTAAGTCTTTAAATCTTTTTTCTAATATTTCTAAATTAATCACAGTTTCATGAGAGTGGGTGATTTTTATTCAAAGAAACAATTTATTTTCTAAAAAATGCTCTTTTCTCAACTCAAAATAATTTAATATATACAAAAGGTTTAGTAAATACAATACAAAGGCCAATTCATAATTTCCAAATAGCCTAAATTTTCTAAAGGCTCCCATTAATTATTAACTTAAATATAACTAACAGTACAATTACTAGTCTGATATTCTATTCCCATTTATCCTCTGTCAAACACAAACATATCAGCATCATATGGATAAAAATGTGATTTTAGAGATATATTAAATATAGAGTATTTAGCGCTAGTTTTGAGCTTATTTAAGGTGGAAACCTTTTTATGTTAAGAAAATACTTGTTACCATGAAGACAGTCACTGACTCTTTGATCACAAACTGAAGATGCTTTGAGGCCCATGATAATGTGACAGCGTTTGTGTTTGTGTGTGCAGATGTGGGATTAGTCTCAACACTAAACAGTGCTCACTGGCCCATCCCTCCAGAGTCGTCTTAGACCGGGACATATAAAATGCTGCCATCACTGTTCTCCACGTCCTGGGAAACGCTTTGTTTATCGTGGGCCCTTTGAAGTCAAGGGAAGCTGTGCAGATCAAGGAGACGGCACTGGTTTGTCTGTTCACACTATGCAGTAAAGAGGAGAGCTGCTCATTTGATCAGCAGCTGCCACTTGGGAATAATTTCCCAAAGTTCAGAATCTTGGAGTTGTTGGGGTGGGGGCGAGGGAGACAAGGGGTAGGAGAGATAGCCATTTCTCACAAAGTTTATAAACATCTGGGAAACAGAGGAGCTGTTTAATTTTCATCAGTATATTGTATATATACCCTTTCAAAATCCAAATTCAAAAGCTGTAAGTGGATGGTTTTGTTTATCCGCTAGCATCAATAATATCTCTCCTCTTCTAAGAACCTTGGTTTTGCTTGATAATTTGAGTACACATTTGCCAACAATGGTCACATTGAACTAGACCACTGTGACATTCCATTCTCTGCACGTTTAGCTTCTCTCAGAATGGGAGCCAGCAAAACAACTACAGAAGTCTGTCTGTCGTGAGGGTTTGGGGAAAGGTGAATACTTGATGCATGATTTACTCTTCCTCCTTCCTCTTTGTTGGCCTACAGTTGGGAGACTAGAGCTTAGGTGACCATGTTGCCACCACAGCAGGGTCAAGAGAACTTTGGGGATGACAGACATGGGCCCTGACAACAGCAAGCCCATGAGCCAGCTCTGAGGACAGGACACAGGCCCTGACACCAGCCAGTCCATGAGCCCACTCTGAGGACAGACACTGGCCCTGACACCAGCCAGTCCATGGACCAGCTCTGAGGAGAGGACACAGGCCCTGACACCAGCCAGTCCATGGGCCAGCTTCTGAGGACAGGACACAGGCCCTGACACCAGCCAGCCCATGAGCCAGCTCTGAGGACAGGACACAGGCCTTGACACCAGCCAGTCCATAGGCCAGCTCTGAGGATAGGACACAGGCCCTGACACCAGCAAGCCCATGGGCCAGCTCTGAGGACAGGATACAGGCCCTGACACCAGCCACTCCATGGGCCAGCTTCCAGGACAGGACACAAGCCCTGATACCAGCCACTCCATGGGCCAGCTCTGAGGACAACACACAAGCCCTGACACCAGCCACTCCATGAGCCAGCTTCCAGGACAGAACAGGCCCTGACAGCAGTCAACCTATTAACCAGCTCCCAGCCTCCTGGAGGTAGACTTTGTATTTAAGAAAGAAAAAAAAACCTCAAATGTTAACTATCTACTGTTATTTACTTCCTGTTGGATGGAATAGGAAGTATTCTTAACTGAAAGATACTATTGATACCACAGGCTGTTTAGACGTGTGCCTTGTACCTCAATAGTGTAGTCCTTCTGTATATGTGTTGCTTTTATTGGTTAATAAATAAAGAAGCTGCTTTCGGCCAATGGCTTAACAGAATGTAGCAAGGCTGTATAAGGAAAGTAGGCAGAGTCAGAGAGATACCATGTATCCACCTCCAGGAACAGACAAGCCAGAACCTTGCTGGTAAGCCACAGCCATGTGGTGACACACACATTAATAGAAATGGGTTAAATTAAGATGTAAGAGCTAATGTAAGATGTAAGTAGCCAATAAGAAGCTAGAGCTAATAAGCCAACCAGTGATTTAATTAATACAGTTTCTGTGTGGTTATTTTGGGTCTGGGAATCCAGGAACAAAGAAGTAGCCTTCAAAAACAAAAGTTGTACAGACTGAATAATTAATAGGGCTGCTCAACAATCAACACAAAAGCTGTGGCACGGCAACCCTACTCATCAGAAGGGATGTCAGAAACAGTCCTTAAGCAGTCCTGTCTGTCCCTCTCCTCGCTGCTCCAGCTGGGCTCTAGCCTGATATTTACAGCTAGGTGAGGAATTCCCAGGGAAAGTACCCTTGGCCTCACTTTTTGAGAACGAACTCCCTTCCCAGACTTCCTCTTCAGGCATCGCCTCCATCTCTGTTGGGCTTTCCTTGAGAATGTTTCCTTTGTCGCAAGTGGAGTTGAACTCTCCCTTCCCCGGAACTCTCAAACAGGTAAAAGTAAAGGGATGTAGTCCGTTATCATCTACCGGCCGCATTCACAATGGCAATTAAAAGGTAAATGTGTCTGCTTTTGATCCAGAAGTCCCCATTCTAGAACACCTATAATCATCTGCACCTATACACACTTCAGACACAGCACTGGAAGGAATTGATGTGGATCTGGCTTGAAGCCTCTTTCCTGAGCACCAGCCCTCGCAGTACCAGAAGGTGCTAAGCAAGCTGCCAAGGAAGGAAAGCGATCAGTCCTACCTACCTGCGCTGCCTAGGAACTACAGGAAGGACTGTAATAAAGACAGTCTGAAAGGTGCAATGAAATTGTGGATTTGTCAGGAGTGGGGTCTAAACCAGAACAGGGGGAGCCTGGATGTGTAGAGTTCAACTCAGAGCTACATTCTGTTGTGTTACGAAGAAGGCAATAGCACACGGATGTCGCTAAGATACATTCTGCTGTGTTAGGAGAAGGCAATAGCACACAGTTGTCATTAACATATGTTCTGCTGTGTTAGGAGAAGGCAATAGCACACGGATGTCACTAAGATACGTTCTGCTGTGTTAGGAGAAGGCAATAGCACACAGTTGTCACTAACATATGTTCTGCTGTGTTAGGAGAAGGCAATAGCACACGGTTGTCACTAAGATACGTTCTGCTGTGTTAGGAGAAGGCAACAGTACATGGGTGTCGCTAAGATACGTTCTGCTGTGTTAGGAGAAGGCAACAGTACATGGGTGTCGCTAAGATACGTTCTGCTGTGTTAGGAGAAGGCAACAGTACATGGGTGTCCCTACATGCACTAGAAAGTTCAGAGTAATGATATTCGGGACAACAAATAGTCTAACCTTATCATTTTCTTTTCTCCCCAGGTTCTCCCCACCCCAACCCCTGAGACAGGGTTTCACTGTGTAGCCCTGGCTATCCTGGAACTTACTTTGTAAACCAGGCTGGCCTTGAACTCACAAAAATCTGCCTGCCTCTGCCTCCNTGTCGCTAAGATACGTTCTGCTGTGTTAGGAGAAGGCAACAGTACATGGGTGTCGCTAAGATACGTTCTGCTGTGTTAGGAGAAGGCAACAGTACATGGGTGTCCCTACATGCACTAGAAAGTTCAGAGTAATGATATTCGGGACAACAAATAGTCTAACCTTATCATTTTCTTTTCTCCCCAGGTTCTCCCCACCCCAACCCCTGAGACAGGGTTTCACTGTGTAGCCCTGGCTATCCTGGAACTTACTTTGTAAACCAGGCTGGCCTTGAACTCACAAAAATCTGCCTGCCTCTGCCTCCTGAGTGCTGGGACTAAAGTCATGTGCCACCACTACCTTATCATTTTGGAAAGAGAAATTGCTCTTATTCTTCTGGCAGGTGCTGTTTTTAAAAAGAAACTTAGGAGTGGAATTAATAAATCAAATTAATTAAATGGTACAAACATCTTCCTTGTATCTTTAATTTTTCCTGTTACATTAATGTATAGTTATGCAGAAAATGTATAAAGTGTCCTGAGATAGAGCAAAAAATACTCATAAAGCTCATTATACCACCAAGAACCCAGTATTTTAACACCTTCACCTTCTCACCCCCTAAATTTTTCCTGTTTACTTTCCTGGTTTAGATGTAGTCTGTTTTTTTTCCATTTGAATACATTAATTTATGAGAACATATCATACTTATCAGCAATCAGTATAAGTTTCTTCCTAATATTTTGTTTTACTATAAGAAACCTAGGCACATGAAGTAGTGAGGATCAAGGAGGTCGTGGTGGTAGTTCAAAATGGAGTTCTCTTGTATGCTGGTCAGTCTGTTTGCCAAGGACTGAACTGTCTTTTTATGAAGGTGACCTTTCCTCTATAAATGTGACTATCGTCCCTCATCATTGAAACTTCTCCTCACAACGATGGAGACCATCACAGAAAAACCACACTAGGCATGATGCAGAGATTAACAGATACATCTACAACACACCACTCCAGTTTAGGTAGCATCAAGGGAAGGGGACAGAAAGATTCAAGGGCCAGAAGAAGGGGAAGTCTGCTGTGAGAAGGTCTCTCCTAGAAATGTCTGTCTAAATAAGTCCTAAATAATGGCAGTGTCACTGACATGTGAAGGGGGGGATTTTTGCATGGTTCCATATCCAGAAAAAGAACTATGGGAAACTAAGAACTTCTAGGAAAAGGAGAAGTAGCCCCTGGCAGGCATGATCTCCCTTATTGCTTGTCCAGGGCACCATGGTTATCCCTGAAACCATATTCACACAAACAACAAAATAGTGTTATTATTATGCATTTGTGCATACATATACATATATATGTATGTAACAATGATAACTAAAAAGAGAGGCTACAAGCTTGTTGGAGGCATGGAAGGAGCTGGAGGGAGAGCCTGGGAGGAGCTGGAAGGAGAGCCTGGGAGGAGGTGGAGGGAGAGCCTGGGAGGAGCTGGAGGGAGAATGCTTGGGAGGAGGTGCAGGGAGAGTGCCTGGGAGGAGGTGCAGGGAGAGCCTGGGAGGTGGTGCAGGGAGAGCACTGTTCTAATTCTGTATCAACTGAAAAATTTACGAGTTTAAAAATTGAAAGGAAGAAGCCTAGTGAGGATTAGGAAGATAATCAATAAAGTACTTGTTATAAAAGCATGAGGACTCTTGTTCAACCCCCAGAACCCAGGTATATATCAAACAAACAAAAAGAAAAATATCCTGGAACGGTAGCCTGTGATGGTTATCCCAGCAGCGGGAAGACACAAACAGGAAGGTCCCTGGGGCTCCCTGGCCAGCCAGTCTAGCCTAATCAATGAGTATGAGCAGAGACCCTGCACCAACAAACAATGTAGATGATACCTGAGAAATGACATGCAAAGTTGACCTCTGACCTCCACATGCACATGTCCACAAAAGAAACGCAGCCAAAGAAATCATAGTACATATGCTTAAACAAAGGTGTTCCAGTTTTTAGAAAATATCTCCATGCTAATCATATTTTAATAAGCAAATACAGTTGGAGTCTTTTCTAACACTCCTCAGGGGAGTATGATTCTTACTTGTCTGGTTCATTACTCTTGTGCAAACAGAGCATGGAATACAACATGAAGAAAGCTGAGTCGAGTATATGGATAGCGCTGCACTGAACTGAGCAGACATTATTCAAGGAGCCCAGAGTTGAAAGGGGACCACTCTGTAAGAGATGGCATTAAGATGCTTAGAGAAGACACAGGCCAGGTCTCACCTAGAACTACCACAAATCTACCCACCACTCCCAGTTTGGCTAGACTGGACAGTGTGACTTTAAATGTAGACAATGTAGACTGTGTTTTATCCCAAAATTTACAAATTAGCAAACTGCTGTGTTTCTCGTGTTGCATGGATATGCAACATCCTAACATATATATNATATTTGTTCTTATTAAGTATCAGATAATAGTACAAGCTCTTTTAGCATTAAGGTAATATATTGAAATATGATTTTAATTATAAAAATGTTGGTCATCCTCATCTTTCTACAGCATATTTCAAATGTAGAAGGCCAAATTAAGTTCTTCCTATATATTGACTCAGTTTGACAGTCTTAGACGCTATGTGGAAACTGCTCCTAGCACTTTACAGCCACCCACCACCACCATCACAGCACCATCAGAGACACAGGAGAACACCATACAGACGAGCAGGGAAAACAGAGAACAGACTGCACAACTTGTGGGAGACAGGAGATGAATAGTGATCAGCAATCAATACTTCTGTCCTTTAGTCCCAAGTGACTTAAGAAACGAGAAAAAAAAGTTAGGTAAATGGGGGTGACAAGATAACACTTTTAACCAACAAAGATGTTACAGGAGGTGGTGACAGCACACCCCACACACTCCAAAGACACTGATGGCCACAGTGAGGCAACCTCTGTCTCTGCTGCTGGCCTACTGGGCAACACATATCTTCTTCAGGAGCATATTCTAAGATGTAACCACTATGAAAGAAAGAGCAAAACTGAGCAGAGGTGAGGAGGGAGCAAGCTGCCCATGCTCTCCTTTCAATCTCAATAGTCAAAGTCTCCCCTTCTTCAGCCCCAACACCACGTGAGGATGAGGATAAAGGAGGGAGTCGGGTGTTTTGTGCAAATGGGACTTATTTACATGAAAGAAAACACTAGAACTGGGTGGAGAAGACAGGCTCCCTCTCTGTTCACTGGGGAAAACATTTCATCCATTTCTCTTACTTGTAACATACTGTTGCTTTTGTTAGGGACAAGGTTTTTGAGACAGAAGGTAGCCTGTGCACGCCCGAGTCACTGCCACAAGGACACATCCCATCTCTGCCAAGCACTTGACAATGTGTCTAGAGACCAAAGGTATACAAGCTCCCAAATGTAAAATTTTTGTTTGGTGCCTAGACTTTCTTTAAATTCAGAACATTTACAGTATGTCTGAAATAGAATCTTTTTCTTAGGTTAGGTTAAAAGTAGTTCCAGGAAGCTAATGTAGCCTATGGTACCGCGTGCACTTCAAAGTTCCCACAGTGTGTATCTTCCTATTGAGATGCCTCTACTTGTTCTTGTAAATAAAGCATTTCTTCAAAGTGCCTGTCAAGCACGTTAAACAACATGTATGAGTGCCAGCAACGATCCCACCCTGATGAGGAAAATGTCATTAAAACCCATTTTACAAAGAGAAAATGAAAGTTCAGAGAGATAGTTTTAAAGGCAATGCACAGGTCGGGAATGGAAACCCGTGTTTGAACCCGATCGCCCAGTTCATGCAGGCTTCCTACCATGATGGCTCCATAGCTGTCTGTTATGCAGGGTAAGAATGCCTTGTGGATGAGACCATGGTTTGTTATTAGTCTTTTTTTCTTCTGTCCTTGGCAAAGAGTACAATGCTCTGTGCCAAGAGGGTATTCATTAACCATTAAATAAATAGACTGTTGTGAAGTTTAGACGTGGGGAAAGCAGGGGATGCAGGTCTACCCTGTCATGCCACACTATAAGAAATTAAGCCACAGAGGTCTTCAAAGATTGAGTTTTCGTATTCAAACAAAGAAACAAAGTAACACCCTGTGCATAATTTGAGCCCCTACTCCACCCTACCCCCACCCTTCATTACCCTTCCTTCTTCACCAGGGCAGCCCTGTAAATAGTCAGTGACTTTGACATGAATCATGCTGGTTTGGCTGTGGGAGGAGTCAGCTGCTGCTCCTCCTGGGACCTGAGACCTGAAGGAGCAGGGATCAGGGCTGGGTCACAGAGCTGGAAAGATTTAAAGGAAGGAACTGCAATAAATAAAATACCACATTGATTTATTAGTCACGCGTCAGAGAGCAGTGGCTCAGGACATGGGCTGAGTTTTAATGCACAGAGGCCAGGCCTGCTAGCTATGTGGACTCGCACAGCTTCTTCAGCTCCTGTGTATGTCTTCACTTCTTCACCTGTAAACCAGGAATGCTCTAGTTCACTGTCTGTGTGAAAGATGGCTGAATTACGGGCACAAGCTGCCCACAACACCTCACAAGGGAGCGGTGATTGAATACTTTCTAAGCTCCCAGAGACTGACCTAAGTTTTTAAAAATCATCAGGTTTAATATTAGAATACTTTGTTGACACATTACCAAATATTAAACAAGATACACTGGTGTCTCACTTTACAAAGGACTCTTGAGCAAGGAGAAACAGCTAGGGAAAGATTCTGACACCTACCAGAAGAGGCATATAAACCTCAGTAACCTTCCCCAGATGCTACACTGCTCACCATGGTGCTGGGGGCTGAGTCTCAGGTGAATTCTTGTGTTCCATATGCATGCAGGAGCCAACATTAGCTGGTTCTTTACAAACTAGAAACACTGCTTAAGGATCAAGCAAGTTCAGAACTCTACAACTAAGGCCATTTTTCATCTGAGCAACTCTCTTTCAGTTCTCCTATGGCCTCAGCAGGGTGCTTCTATAGTGGGCTCCATCCCCCTGGGCAGAAAAGAGTTCTGTCAGCTAGCTAACTGCCCTGGAGGTGGTGCTGAGCTGACTGCCCTGGAGGTGGTGCTGAGCTGACTGTCCTGGAGGTGGAGCTGAGCTGAGGTAGGAAGACTGCCCTGGAGGGGGTACTGAGATGGGTGATCTCCAAAGATAACTGATTTAGACTCCATGGAAATTGACTGCTCTTCAAACAAAGCGTATTTGTGGCTTTTCTCTTCCCTACTACCAAATATCCAACAGGAAGCAACACAAGGGAGGGAGAATTTATTTTAATCACATAGTTTGAGGACACAGTCCATTGCTGAGGGAAAGGGGACATTGTGGCAGAAACAGCTGTGGCTATGGCCACAGAAAAATAAGGCTGCTTGTTCACATCTGGGTAGATAAAGAAGCCTAATGAGTATGGCTAGAAGTGGGCTGGGCTAGTATCCAGAAGCCCCACCTCCAGGAGACTTCTTTTCTCTAGCTAGGTCCTTCTTCTTGATTGAACAGCTTCGTCCCCAAACAGCGGCAACAGCTGGGGACCAAGGATTCAAACACATGAGTCTGTAGGGGAACAGTTTACATTGCTACCGCCAAATGACGAGCCAGCAAGTAGGAGAGCTGTTTGCCCGAACCCATCAGTATCTGTTTCCTGCGTGAAGCCCAGACCCAGGTGGAACACAAAGGTCCCGAGGCTTTCCCTTGATGGAGGAGAGACCCCTGCATCAGCCTCCTTTTCTCAGAGACGGCGTCAGGAAATACGTTGAGAGCCAGTCTACCAAAACATGCTTTTTACTGAGGGCCCCGCTGTGGGTTTTCCACCGTGTGTGAGGGGAATTTGAGCTCTAAGTGGACATGATTGCGTGCTGTCAAGCCGAATGCTGCCGAAACGGCTGTTACCTAACCCCAGTTACCATGTTTTGAGAGATTTTATAGTCACAAAATTAAACTATTTTTTAGAAAAGTAATCACTTCTGAAGACTAAGCTAAATCAGACAACATAAAATGAGATTTTACACTGCTTTCCCTTCTGAGATCACTGGCTGGCCTGTATCCCCCATGACGACTAAAAACTCTTCAAGCTGCAAAACCACAATTTCTATTCTGTTTCTAACATGAAAGCTCAAATGGTGAGGTCAGGTGCAGCTTAGTAAGGCAGACGACATCTAACCTGGACGGTAAGCAAGGCAGTCAGTTTCATATTCTGGGGTTTTCCTGTTTTAAGAATTCTTGTTTCTGCCAACGCTCAAACTATATTTCTTTTGCTTGGCATATCTTAGATTGGCATCCCTTACCTGTATAACTGGGAGTTAATTTGACAAAAAAAAGACCCTTGGAGTCGCTCCCAGAGTAAACAGAAAGCAAAACAAGCAGCTCTGTTCTAAATGACAAAGTGCCTCCTTGTGTGTTGTGCCTAAAAGAACCAGATCTCGGTCTTCTTGGTGGTTCACTATCATCATCTCCCGGTATGCACTGAGCTAAATATGACCAGCCAACACCTCTCAATACTTGAGGACGGTCTGATAAGTTACACAACGTCTTGGGTTGGAAAAGCAGAAGAAACTGATTTTCAATTGCAGATCTCATCATGACTTGCTTCTAGATCCTACATAAGGCACTTACATGTAACTTGAATTTTCCCATTTGTGAAAAACAGGAAGGAAATGGCATTAAAGTGATATCCAGAGTGACAAGACGTTTAGTGAGCATGAAATGCAAGACACCTAATAAAAAAATGTCTATTTGTGTATCATCATGTCAACTATAGAGTGTTTCAGTAGCACTTTGGTTTTTGTTGTTGTTGCTGCTGTTGTTTTTGTTTGTTTGTTTTGACTTTTCGAGACAAGGTTTCTATATAGCTTTGAAGCCTGTCCTGGAACTCACTCTGTAGACCAAGGCTGGCCTCAAACTCTTAGAGATTCACCTGCCTCTGCCTCCTGAGTGCTGGGATTAAAGGCATACTGGGATTAAAGGTGTGTGCCACCACCACCCAGCTCTGCTCTTTGAATTTTTTAAAAAGGTTGATTTGTTTGTTTATTTATGCACTCACTTATTATATTCCCAGGTGAGTTTGTGTATACCATGTGCACACAGGAGCCCGGGAAGGTCAGAAGAGGGTGTCCCATCCTCTGGAATTTGAGCCATGGGCAGTTTGTGAGGTACTATGTTGGTTCTGGAACCCAACCCAAGTCCTCTGCAAGAGCAGTGAGCACTCTTAACCACTGAGTAATCTCCAGCCTCAGTGCTTAGTGTTTTTAAGACAATCCACTAGACATAGTTTGATACAACAAGGTATAGAATGAGTAAGTTTGCTTCTCAGAATCCAGTTGAAGAAATGGTATGTTTAGATTAAAACCTTTTACTTGTTCCCTTGAGCATCAGTTAGCATCAGACAGATTGTTAAGGACACTAACTGTCTGGCGAAACTGCCTTCTCCTTCTTCTAGAGCTAGCAGAGCCTTTGTGGCTCTGTCATCCAGACTGTAAACAGATTGCACAGGTGTGGTATCGTTAAGGACTTGGAGAATGAAACCCTGGGTTAGGCCGCCAACTCTGTCACACTGTGTATTGCACGTTTTCAGTGCGTGCGTGAGATACTTGGAGGGAGCATCAGAGCCCTCAAGTTAGACAGCTTTCACATCAGACACCGGATGCAAGCAGGGGCCTAGGCTACCCACAGCTCTGTCGGACGTGGCTACCATTTGGGGTTTCCACGAGCCTCCTTCACCTTACTCTACAGGGCACTCTAGGTCATGAAAGATGCTGACAGCAGGTGTCTCCAACCTGTGGAGTCTAGCACGTGACTCTTGGGTACATGATTTTATCCACAAACCAAGAAGCCCCTCCAAGACACGGTGTACTGAGATTTTAATTGCACTGTCACTATGTGCCTGCATCATAAGTCACTGAAAATGTGACTGCACTTAATCTCCAGAGCCAGCCTTCCTCCCCAGATCAGTCTTCTAATCACACTCATGTCTCATTAGCCCCCCCTCAGGGAATTAATTATTAATATCACGAGCTATTCTATGCCTCAGGCAATCCTAAAGGTTTTGAACCAGAGCCCTCTGCCAGAAACCAGAGACAAAGTCTAGAAATATGCTTTATTATATCACATGTGTCCAAATCTTGTCTTCCTCGGGCTTCAGAATATCCATTCCTTTCCAGTCACTCACTTTTTAAACATTAATTGTGCAGCATATTAGGTGTGGGTTTTTTTTTTCTTGTAAGGATAGGGTAATGGATATCCAGAAAGCCACTGCACTGGCTCAGATAGATATTCATCTACTTTCTGCTTTAGCACTGATTGTGTGTTCCATTTTCCTCCATCCACTGCCCAGCCCACTCTTTTTTCTTCAGCCTGTGCTTGAGTCAAGACTAGGCTAATCAGCTTAACCCATTGCCCCTGCTGCAAAAGTCCTTTGTGTCAAGCTATGGCATCAGGTCACGGAGTTGGTCCAGTCAGTGGTCACATCCTGTCGCAATACAGCCTAGGGTTGCTTACCTGAGCAGGGAACAAGCTATGAGAAGGCTGGAAGGACCATAGCACAGGGAAAGACAGACACAGTACTCTACGTGCATCTCAGGAAACTCGCTAAGAAGGCACCACAGCAGGAAAAATGAAGTCTCTGCTTGATTTCCTGCTGTGCTCTCCTTTCTGTTCCCATAGATCATCTTTCCTCTACTCAGGGACCTAACCCTTCTCACAGCTCTGGAGTTAATCTTGTCTATTGTCACTCAGTGGGGCAAATACCAATTATTCTTTGCTTGGAGTTCAATAAAATAAATCTAATGCCAATCTGGTCCATACCTACTACCCTACTCCTAATTATTAGATTTCAGGCTTTTTTTTTTTCTGAAAGCCATTGCCTCTCCCTATAACTCAAATGCAGTAAGCACTTGATCATCTGCCCCATTCTGCACACCAAACAGGATCTGATGATGCCTTGGCTTTAACATTCTCCTTGTTTCCCTTCCCTCAATCCTATATACACCAAACATGATCACAATCAGTGCCATCATAAGGATGGGAATGCATGAAGTAGCTAGACAGTTAAGGGGTAGAGACAAAGACGTGTGAGATATAACACCTACTTTGACACACATTCTGTTTATGAGCTGCTGAGACACATATACACACACGCTCTGACATCTATGATACAGAGCAGTGTAGGGAAGTACTGTGTAATGAGGTAGACAGTCGATGGCACAGACATAAATAAGAAGAGACCTCTGCTAGCGAGAATGGCCGAGGTCAACTCCATGTAAACAGGGAGGTGTGAATTAGGCGTTAGGGTATGGTTAGCTTTGAAGAACATAAATTAGAGAGGAGAGCACTGATAAAAGTGCCAGTAAAAACTCAAATCAAGAAAGAGCAGTGGACATGGAAGCATGGATGAGAAAACCAGTTTACCAAAGAAGATTTGGGAATAGGATGTGGAAGGTGAAGTAGACTTCTATTCCTCCTAATATCACAGTGATAGTAGTGATACTTCGGCCACTGTGATAGGACACCTGACAGAATAACCTCAGAGGGAGAGAGATATGTTTAGTTTCATGGTTTCAGAAGTTTTGGTACATGGTCCTTGGCTCCTGGATTCTGGCACCCATGATGAGAAAGAATATCATAGAGGTGGGAGCCTGTGGCAGAGGCCACTCCCATGGTGGACAGACAGACAGAAGGAACCAGAGACCAGGTGTGGTTGTTTGATTTAAAATGGCCCGTAGGCCCATACATAGGGAGCGGCACTATTAGGAGGTATGGCCTCACTGGAGGGGGTGTGGTGCTGTTGGAGGAGGTATGGCCCTTACTAGAGGAGGTGTGGCCTCACTAGAGGAGGTGTGACCTTACTAGAGGAGGTATGGTCCTTACTAGAGGAGGTGTGGCCTTACTGGAGGAGGTGTGGCCTCACTAGAGGAGGTGTGGCCTCACTGGAGGAGGTGTGGTGTTCTTGGAGGAAATGTTGCACTGGTGATGGAGGTCTCAGGTGTTCAAGCCTGGCCAGTGTCTCACTGTTTCTTCCCGCTGCTTCAAAATGTAGATCTACTCTCAGCTACCTCTCCAGCATTATATCTATCTATATAGTCTAAGCTAGTTCAATTAAATTATTCCTTTATAAGAGTTGCATGGTCACAGTGTCTCTTCACAGCACAGAAACCCCACTAAGACACCATGTACAACCTTCAAAAATATTCCATGCCCACCCTCCAATACCCTACTTGCCTCAGCTAAGCCCAGCTCCTGAACTGTCTATCATCTCCTCAAATAGCACATAGCTGGGGACCAAGTCAGTACAGGACCTGTGGGGGCATCTCATATTCAAACTGCAGCATCCATATGTCCCAGAGTTATTTTAATTGAACAGGTCAATTGTATGTTTTCAGAGGAAAAAAAGTTAATTATTAATATGGACAAAGAAAACTATTCTGAGATTGTTTAAAATTGGCTTCAAAATGGAATGGTACAGTATTTTCTTTCTATTTCTTAAGTGACTGAATTTTGTTAGATACTGAACATTTCTTGAATATGTGACTGGAAATGCGTCAAAAGAAGAGAAAAAAAAGTTTGAAATTGCTGTTGTGCTGGCTCTCCAAATGAAAATAGCATCTATTGGACTCAGCTGTCTCCTTGTGCATACAAGCAAAACAGCCCCCATGCTCTGTTTCTTTTCTCTCCAAGAGAAATTGGTCTCCCAGAGCCGTAGACAGCTGGCCGGCATCTTTTCTGTCTACGCCACATGCGTGCTGGGCTCTGCAGATTATTACCAGTGCCAACATCTGGCTCTGCTTGCCTGCTTTAAACAGAGCTCCATTTTCCTCTGTTTCCAGAAACAGGAAATACCATGTGCTTTCCAGTGGAATTCGGGATTAAATATTTCTAAAAGCAACTGCTGGGTTTACAAGACATCTTGGAGTGATGGTTTATTTTACAGCTTTTTGCTCACGAGAATTCTTTCTGTGTGAGTTGCTATGAAATTTCCAAGGTCCCTTGTTCTTCTCTGAGGCTGGTCTTGTATCCTTACTTTCCCCTAGATGGAAACGGGTGAGACTTCACTATGACCTGACCACCAACCAACACTCCAAACGCCAGTTTTGATATCTATTCAAAATAGGAGAGTGTTTTCTGTCATTGTTCTACTTTGTCTGTTCAGTGCCGGGAGGCTTAAACCCAAGGGACCTTGTGCCTGTTCGGCCAGCACCACTAAGCTATATTCCTTCACCCAGATGGGAGGATTGGCCACTGCCACATGTATGGGACTAAAATAGGAACCTCACTCAAGCAGAAGAGAGCTGTACAAACAATGCATGTCCTTCTGTTTCTAAAGCATGACCCTGGCTTCAGGCTACTTTCTCTCCCTGCCGTCTTTCGTCCCCATGTAACAGGAGCTGACCTGCCCTGCAGAGACAGTACAGGACTGGAGGTAGAAGAAACAAATTACTGGGAAAGATAAAAAACGTGGGGCTTGAGGAAGATGTATAGTGGGGTAAGAAATAACAGAAATGAATCACTCACTAAAAATTGGTTGTAGTTTTGGGTGACGGAGATCGCAAGAGTGTTTCCCTTTTACCTGAAGTCCTTCTCATTTACTGCATAAATCAGATGTGAGGAACAGGGCTGTACTTCCAGCACTTGCGAGGTGGAGGCAGACTGATCCAAAGTTCAAGGTCACCCTTGAATATGGGGAGAGTTTGAGGCCAGCCTGGACACCCAGATCTTTGGCTTAGTGTATTACACTGATGTGATAGATGCAGACTAGATGTGAGCCTAGGCCGACTCTGCACACCAGCTTTGCAACCACAGACCAGGAATGCTTGGCCCCAGGAGAAGAGCGTAAGGAGTCTCTGAGGTCGGGGTAAGTCAGGAAATGGGGGACACCCATAATATAAAGACAATTCTGAAAACACTCTCTGCTTTCACCTTTGTAAAATCTGTCTCTTGCTGTCAGAAGTTTTCTTCCGCCCATCAGAAACTATCAAATCCGTAAGCCCTGCCTTTTTTTTTTTTAACTCTGCAGTAAGGCACATGACACTGAGTGCCTTTAGCAAGCTTTTCCTCCAACATATCCTCCTGCTCTCAGCTCCCTATTCTCACAGTGAACGACTCGAGGTCTGAGCACTTGCGGTTCCCTTTGTCAGGGCAAGGACACTGAGCTTTTCAGAAAGATCTAAAAGCTGCTCAGGAAACAAGAGAGACTGCTAACTTGAGCCCAACCAGGGATTCAGTTACAGTTTCTAGCAACACTGTTTGCCACTGTGTGTGTTTAAACCCTGCAAACTTGACAATCAACTGTGCCCAAAAGTCAAGTATAGAGTTTTCTTGCAAGCTTTTCACCAAGTGGCATCTAAGTTCTTTGCTTCCGACTCTGACTCAGCCTCACCCGTCACTCTGAATCCCACCCCACCCCCACCCAGTTTTCTCATCTGTATTGTCTCTGTGGGGTAGGCAGAACAGGAGATTTTCATGTCCAAGAATCCCTTTGAGTAAAAAAGATCAGGAAATGTAATTAAGAAAGGTGAAGTATCTTTCAGTCCGGATTTCTGAACTCAGTGATCATCCTGTGATTCTCAACAAAAATAGTTTAATTTTAAAGAAAGAAGGGAATCTATCCTGGGTACAGCAATCTATCGTGGGAGAATCTTTGAAGGAGAAAAGAATAGATTCATGCAGTTTCTAGGGTCTGTAACTGAAAACTTCATGAGTGGTACTTTGAGGGTCATTGGATGAAGAAATTCTCAAAGAGCAGGCTCTGCTGGCCATAAGGAATACAAATCTCAGAGAGAGAGAGAGAGAGAGAGAGAGAGAGAATCTGTTATTCTTACCACATAACAATAGCAGCTAAAAAGAAAGAAATTCAAAATGTGACATGGTCAATATTAAGATTCAATCAATACTAAGGCAATATTACATGTTTCATGCTTTAAATGTCAATGATAGTGGCTCAAAACACAATGACAGTAGGTCATATTAATTACTTTTTTGAGCCATGAATTGCTTGAAGTCATAAGTACCACCCAGAAAAAAATATTTTAGATGGAGTTGATGGGACCTTGGTAAATAAGAATAAATGTGGATTTGTCAACTTACAGGATTTAGAATGGCCTAAGTGAAACATGTCTAGCATATCTGTGACAGGTATCTGCAGAGCATTAACCAAGCAAGAAAGAACTATCCTGGGTATGGGCGGTACCATGCCACAGGCTAGGGTCCGGGAGTGAAGAAATGGAAAAAGAAGGAAGAAAAAAGAAGGAAGCTGAGCACCAGCACTCATCTCTCCTGTGTTCTGTCTGGGAACACAGTGTGTTCCGCTGTCTCGTGCCTTCCCCACCATGAGGGACTGTACCCCTCAAACAATGATCCCAAATATATCTTCCTTCCTTGACTTGTTTTTATTTTGTCACAGCAACAAGAAAAGTACAAACATGGGGTTCTTTATAGAAGTCCCAACATGATATATTCTACTAATTTCTGTTTTAATCAAAATACTCTTATTGGGAAAACTGGACCAGGGGCTGGAGAGATGCCTCTGTGTTTAAGAGTACATACTGGTTTTCAGAGGACCCAGGAGGAATCCCCAGAACCTACATTCAGCAGCTGACAAGTGCCTGTAACTCCAGTTGCAGGGGATCTAAGGCCTTCTGGGTTTCTTAGGCATCTCCATACACATGGTGCACATAAACTCACACAGCACAGCCACATACAGATGGATAAAAATAAATAGAACATTCAAAAAATTTAACCAAATTTATAATCTATGGTGTAGCAGATTCCCTCATTTTAAAGAAATTGTCCTTTTTATGAACTCATTCATTTTTTATTTTATAATCAAAAGAGATTACAGTTACAGTAGGGACAGGCTGACCTCTGTAGTAGAATATATAAAATATACACTTTTATATGTTCTCCCAGCCAGCTCCCAAATAACCACATGAAGACTCCTTAGTAATTATAAAAGCTCAGCCAATAGCTTAGGCTTATTTATAACTAGCTCTTATAACTTAAATTATCCCATTTATATTAATTTACTTCCTTCCTCTTGGCTTTATTACCTCTATCTTATTTTGTATGTCAGACTTGTTCTGTGTCTGGCTGGCTTCTCCCCATGTCTCCTGGTGACTCTTCATTCTGGTGTTCTCTTCCTGCCCAACTATTGGCCATGAGTCCTTTATTAAACCAATATGAGCAACACATATTCACAGTATACAAAAAGATTATTCCACAACAACACTTGCTTCCAAAAGTTTTCAGAGTGGGAGTGCAGTCTACGCATTAATCACGAGAATTATCTTTGAAACACATTTGAGTTCTCATTGGATGGTTACATGTCTTGATAGGAACAATTTGGAATAGAAAACTTATCTCCAGTGAGTAGTTTGGTGAAAGGAGAAAGAGACTGAGTCTGGAGAAAGAGACCAAGATGGGAGACAGCCCTAGGATTAGTGCTTTCTCCTCAATTGTTCTTCCTGGGTAAAATGAGTATGGTGCTTGCTCTAGTCCCTGGAGGGCATGAATGTTGTCCCTCTAAATCCCTGGCAAAACTTGTGCTATGTAATCACAGGACTATAACACTCTAGAAATTGCATTTTGCAACCCCAATACATGAAGCTGCGTAATTGGATGGATACAAAAGACATATTTCCTCATTAGAAAAAAACTTTCTAACTCAAAGTTTTGGCAAAGTCTTTAGAAACACATGGAGAGTAAATGCAGAAAGCATTTTCTTTATAGATTCAAATCATTTCCTTAGAGTTATCACAGCCCTGCCTGACATCTGAAGCATGCGTTCACCAGAACAGTCAGTTGATATCCGGAGTGGGCTGTTCTTGTTGCTTCTGCTTTAGCTTTATTTCATTAGTTGTGAGTGTGATACCTGTGCATATACATGTTTATATGTGTGCATGAGCACACATGCAGAGTCCAGAGTTTGATACTGGGTGGCTTCCTCAACTGCTTTCTTTGAGTCAGGTTCTATCTTCTGCTGAACCTGGATGTCACTGATTCAACTAGAATACCTGGTCATGGAGCCGCAGGGATCAGTCCATCTCCACATCCCCAGATCTAACAACAGGTGTGTGTTTCTACATCTGGCCTCGTAATTGAGTTCTAGGGACCCAAACTTAGTTCCTCATGTATGTGACGCGAGCACTTCACCAACAAAGCCCTCCAGAATGTGTTTTTTGATGCATGTAAAATAGATACAATAACTTTTCATATCTAATTTAGAAGATCATTGTGGAAATCAATGATGTAATTGTGATGGTTAATTTTGTTAGCTTTTCAAGATTTAGAGTCTCTTCGGAAAGAAGCCTCTGGATGTGTCTGCAAAGGCGTTTCCAGGTAGGTTTACCTCGGTGGGCAGGGCCATACCAAGGGTTGGGATATTGGAATCAAGCCAAGCATTCATGCCAACTGCAGATGCAGTGTGACCAGCCACTTCACACCCCTGCTTTCTGCACCATCGTAGACTGGACTCTCAAACCATGACGCAAAACAATGGCTTCCTTCCTTGAGTTGCTGTTGCCAAGCAATTTGTTAAAGTAATGATAAAAGTAAGTAATACAGTTTGGTAGTGAAACCCACAGTTTTATAAGCTCTTGAGTCAGGATAAAAGTAAGTAATACAGTTTGGTAGTGAAACCCACAGTTTTATAAGCTCTTGAGTCAGTGAGCTTCTTACTGAGACAGGAAGTCCAGCCGGATCCTGCATTCTTAGCCCCAAAGTACCTTTCCACACTGAAGATGGGTCAAAAATCTCCCACACACTCTCCTCTGCAACATAGTAACATTACCTTCCCAGTCCCTGCTTCCTTTCCCTTGTCATGAGCGCTTTTTAGCCAGCCAACTTCACACTCCCTTTAAAAGTGAAACATGTGTCCAACAAAGTGAACCAGTGGATGTTCAATATCAACAGTGTCTTGTTTTCCTGTTAAAGAACTCTTCAGAAATACACGCAGAGAAACTAGGCGCCTTAGACAAAGGTCTGGTTGGTTTAGCAGTCCTGAGCTCCACATCTGGTTATATGTTCCTACAACGTCTATCCTCAATTTCAGGGTGTGGGTGTAAAAACATAAAATTCGAAGCCAACAAAACCCCTGTTCGATTTATCTACAGATTGTTACAGGCAAGATTCCAGGACCCCCACCCCCACCGGCTGTGCCTAGGGGCTAACCAGAATCACTGTGGATATGCCTTGGAAATTCGTTCTCCTGAGTTAAAGGCTCTTCCCGCTGATTCTCAAACAGACGAACATTTCAGAAGCTGCTCTGCAGCACGGGTGTCATCTTGGACTTTATTTGAACGGGGATTCTCCCATCCTACAGACCCTCTGAGTCTGCATGGGAGGTTCTATATTACCAAACCACCAGGAGATTCCGTAGCACTAGAAGCTTGAACCTGCGTACCTGGGCCCCACCTCTCGTGTCTCCTGGGCTTATTTTGGGGGTGCGGGCGGGGCAAAGAGCTCTTACAAGATCCTCAAGTTCTTACAGTACGTGCGGTCAAGATGAAAGGTGTCCCGCAAATTGCAGCTCTTGGGGGTTAAGCAATCACCCGAGAGAAACTTGGCCTTTGTGGGTTGTCCCGGGACCCTAAAGCAGTTCCGATACACTGCCTTTTACGAGACAATGGGCTCAGAAGACAAACTCCGGTCACAGAGCTTTAGGTTATCAGCCCCAGTTGCGAGCCTCTAGCACCTACCCCTGCAGCGGGCGGCCCAGATCGCTTCGCGCCCGGCCCCGCCCACCCTGCTTGCTCCGCCCTACCCCGCCC
>LOEQ01002703.1:120099-130716 GCA_001685075.1 Bramus lutescens
CTCTGTGTTAGCTGTGGTGGCAGATTGTGCCCACTGTTTCCCCACCCTCTACTAGCCTTCAGGGCGGGTCCTGTATTATAGTCATTCACAGAAGCAGAAATGGGTCCGAAAAGGTTGTGGGTCCAAGATGATGTTATTGAGTTTTGTAAGAAAAAGTAGAACTCAGAACCTTTTGGTATTCCCACAGAACATCCTCGTGCCTCTGGGGTTTGAGCCATTGTGATAAGTCATGTAGCAGAAACGTTCTTCTGCTATCCAGCACCTTCCCGCCACCAGCTGGGGCTGGCTGAATAGGAAGTCTGTCTCTGTATGTTTGTCGAGATAGAGCTTGAATTATGCTAGATCTCAAAACCTACATTTCACTTTGCAAAAAAGAGAGCGAAAACCATGTGTTACTTTGTAAGAAGTACGAAAGCTTCCGGTGACAAGGCGAACTTGCTTCATCTGTGTGTTGGGGCCAGATGTTTGCATCATTGTCCTTAGAGAAAGAAGAAGTGGATAGGCCTAAGATTTTTCTCAAGTGTTTTTTTCTTTAATCTAAAAATCCCTGAGTTACAGCAGCACCTAACACTCTTGGCACGACTATGATTCTTAAAGGAAATGCACCCACATATCTAACAAATAGGTTCAAATGTGTCCTCTCTAAATAAGAGCATTGCATTCAGTCTCCCGTGTCTGTGGTGTAGCCTTCCTGACTCCATCCAGTCTGGAGAGACAGCATAAACCCTTCCCTGAGATAAGCCTCTGTGGTGGTGTGGGGGGCAGTTCAGAGGACAGAGAGACAGACTGACTGCCTAGAAGTCAGCCCCAGCACATGCCCAGCAAGCGCTCTGCCACTGCACTGCATCCTCAGCCCATTTCCCCTCGATTTCACACTGGGACCAACCACCTATTCACTTGGAATTGAAAAGTATCACTGGAACATGCAGGCGTAGTACTGATGGCTTCTCAATCCCTGCGCAGGGCTACAACACTGAGTGGTTTTCAAACCAGCAAGTGATTAAAAACTTATTTTAAGACTGTTTTCTCTTTTCTAAACATAGCTCGCCAGGGGACAGGAAATTTGAACTGCATGTGCCCTTTATTAGGATACAGAGCACTCCAGCCTGTGAATATCACAGAGTGGACTTTAAAGTTGCTGGCAGCATTATTCAGCCCTGTCCAGTTTCCCAGGTCTCCAGGTGGCCCAGCCCAGCAGAGCAAAGGGCCCTTTATCTGCAGGTGGTGCTTTCACTTGCCTTCCTCAGAGTACCAAAAGGTGTGACTGTGTCAACACCTCCGTCACAGGATGCTGGCACCCATCATTTGCCCAGCCAGCCTCAGGGCTGTGTATTTATTCTCTGAGGAATGAAAGTGACTGGATGGCTCCTCATGCATCTGGTTTCATCTATTTATGACTCCATCCATCACTGTTAAGGCTGCTTCACCCACTTTGCCTCTAACATGGACCCTTGCTTCTTCGCCCAGTAGTGTTGAACATGGGAACATGTGTAAGTGAGTCAGAGGTGGTGGAGCCACAAAACAGGTTACTTTTCTTTCTTCTTTCTTTCTTTTTCTTTTTTGCTTTTGAATACAGGGTTTTCCTGTGTAGCCCTGGCTGTTAGGGAACTCACTCTGTAACCAGGCTGGCCTTGAACTCTGCCTCCCAAGAGCTGGGATTAAAGGCGTGCATCACCACTACTGTCTTCATGCCGTTTAAAAGAGGGCCAGTTGCTAACACAGCAATGCACGGTTCCCCACACCCTCTGCACTCAGCCCTTGGGCCTGATTATTTTATGTCACATCTGAAAAGAGCTGGGAGCCTCTGGTTCACACTTAACCAGTCACCAACAGCTTCTCTGCATTTATATCAACTTCAGTGAGAGTGATGTATATTCATTTGGACATTTATCAGATACATATTTTAGGAGATGAAGTGTCAGACACAGGGATATCCTGCTCCATAGAATTGTCAAAGAACTAACTTAATAAAAAGTAAATGAAAAATTTAGGAGTTAAAAAAAAGAAAGAGTAAGCCTCTGGCTTCCCTTCAGGAAGCTGTGCCTGGCCTGAGTCTGAAGTGAGTCTGATGATGTCACTGAGCCGCTAGTAGGCTGTAGAGCAGCAGTTCAGTCTGTGTGGTTGGGAACTGTTGATGTGGCAGGTGTGGCATGGAGTTGAGAGGAGAGGCTGCAGTCCAGGGTGTGAAGAGACTGGTATGGCCACACTTGCTCCTGCAATGACTTTGAGCATGTCACGCTCTGCTCTTTGGGTCCTGGGAGTTGAACTCTGGGCCTCATGCTCACTAGGTAAGCATTCTGTCGCTGAGCAATGTCCCCAGCGTTCTTTTCACCTTTCATTCTGAGACAGGGTTCGCTAAGTTGCTCAAACTGGCCTGAATTCATAATGCAGCCCAAGTAATCCTCCTGCCTCAACCTCACAAGTAACTAGGATGACCAACCAGTACTCCCAGACATGACCTAGGCTGTTCTTTTAGAATACTCGACCTGGTGTATTGTATCAACAAAACAGATAAGCTAGGGGACAGAAAGGGAAAGCCAAATTTAAAGTCCAAATCCAGACTGGTAAGGGACTAGACACTGGGGAGAGGCAGAGAAGCAAGGAGAGGACAATGACTTTTGAGAGATCCCCAGATGGCTTTGCTCAGATAATTGAAGAGACAGAAGAACCTTTGGTGTTGACAGTGAATGCGGAGGCTGGAGCATTCCACAGGGGAAGAAGTTAAGCTGTGGATTTATGCAGAGAGACTCCAGAGGGGCAGCAGAGTCTAGAGATGCTATGCAGACTGACTTTGAAATTCAAGGTAACCACTGAGCTGCAAATGAAGGGTTATAGTCCGTTTGCAGTTTATTAATGTGTCTAGTCCATAGCGTGTCTGAGGTATTCTGGTCATAATGTGACTTTCAATTTGTTTTTAGAAAAACAGGCCTCATTATATTATAGATAACAGTATTTGAAATGGTTGTCGAAGTTGCTGTCTGCCTGAGAGAATGTATGGGATAAAAAAATAAATAAAGACAAGGCCACAGAAGCAAAGGGTGGGAAGGGAAGGGTAAGTGAGAGAAATTTCTGACAGAAAAGTGACAGAAGCCAGAGGTAGAGCAGGATGAGGCGCTTGGTTGAATGGGAGCCTGGGGACACAGGAGAGAAGCCACTGAGGGCGGCATGCCCTTCCTTTACTGCTGTCTGCATTGGAGATGGGGACTCTTGTCTCAGTGCTTTTAGCTCCTCTCAGTCACTGTTAAGACTGGCTGGTAGGTGGGAACGCCATCCATGAATGAAGAAAAGTGATCTGCAGAGCTAGGCCCAGGATCGACCTACTCACGGAGTGCATTGTCATGCTTTCTCTCATTTCTGTCATGGTCTTTGTTAATTTCCCTCTCGGTGGACAGAGGAACACAGCCACTTGGGAGAGTGGAAGGAATGGGAGGAAAGCTCTCTCCTAATGCAGAAAGTGCTGGGTTCTCCAAGGCAAGCTCATCCCCTTTTGTAAACCCTGAAGGAGTGCACGGGAAGGGGAGTGGAAAGCAACCCAATGAGAGTTTATAGAAATAGGGTTTTATCACGGATGGTGCCATCAGGGAGCTGACGCCTCTGTCCCAGTCCTTTCATAGTTTAGGACTCTCTCTGCTCATTGGATTAGCTGAAGAACTCTGGATATAAAATTGCATGACTTTCACTTGTTTTGTGAAAATAGACCTTATTATATTGTAGACATTGTGGAGCATTTATTAACGGTGAAAACAGTTGTCATTGCTACCCTACGTAGAAGTCCTCAAACACTTTGTCCTTTCATTTTTACCCCTTCCTCCCTCCCTGTCAGCTATCTCTCTCTCTCTCTCTCTCTCTCTCTCTCTCGTCCTGAAACTCACTCTGTAGACCAGGCTGATCTCAAACTCAGAGATCTGCTTGCCTCTGCCTCTCGAGTGCTGGGATTAAAGGTGTGCACCACCACCACCCGGCTGCAGTTACTTTTCTTAATGTGGTGGCCAAACACCTGATTAAAAAAAAAAAGTAAGGTGTTTTTCTTGCAGTTTAAGAAATGATGCAGTCTGCTGTGGTAGAGATGCCATGGTGACACGCAGTCTTCTGTGGTAGAGATGCCATGGTGCCACACAGCCTGCTGTGGTAGAGATGCCACGGTGCCACGCAGTCTGCTGTGGTAGAGATGCCATGGTGCCACACAGTCTGCTATGGTAGAGATGCCACAGTACCGCACAGTCTGCTGTGGTAGAGATGCCACGGTGCCACACAGTCTGCTGTGGTAGAGATGCCACGGTGCCACACAGTCTGCTGTGGTTAGAGATGCCATGGTGCCACGCAATCTGCTGTGGTAGAGATGCCATGGTGCCATGCAATCTGCTGTGGTAGAGATGCCATGGTGCCACGCAGTCTGCTGTGGTAGAGATGCCATGGTGCCTCACAGTCTGCTGTGCTAGAGATGCCATGGTGCCATGCAGTCTGCTATGGTAGAGATGCCACTGTGCCAGGGGTGGGTGCTGGCTTGATCTGCAGTCAGGAAGCCAAAGGAGGACAGGAAATGGAGTGGAGCTGTAAAACCTCAAGGCCCTCCCCCAGTGACACACTTCCTCCTGCAAGGTTCTACACCTTCTCAACAGTGCCCCTCCCCCGCTGGAGACCAAGTAATCAACCCTGAGCCTACAGAAGGAGCATTTATATTCAAATTACTACACTGCAGTATAGAAACTGGAAACGTGAGACAGTCCCAAGTACTAAGGGGTAGACTCAGCTGCTAAATGATAAAGCTTGTTAGACCCGAAATGAGCTGTTCTGACTTCGAATTCCAAGTTCTAATGGTTCTGCCCCATTTCTTTGCCATTTGTTACTGAAGGACAACTTGGAGGAGGGATGGAATGCTTAAGATCTATTTTTAAGTTAATCTGCTTAAAGCATCAAGAGTAGGGACTGTTGTTGGCTAAATCCTCTGATGTACCAAAAGTTATTTATGCAAATATATCTACATAACCCGGGGGAAAATATGGGTTTATTTCTACAAGCATTTTTTTATTTATGTGTATTGGTGCTGACTATTAAAAAGCATCTGTCGATAAAGCACAGAAACCTACTAGTTACGTTTGCTCTTTGTTTACAGTAGAAATTTATTTACTAATTACAGTGCTTACTGTGTATGAGAAACATGCGTTCTGTGTGTACAAGTATTTCAGACAAAACCCAGTCAAGGTAAGTTTAAACTATTGGATTCCTTGAGAGCTCCAATCATTTGAACCAATATAGTTTATTTTGGTTTGCTGAAGCAGGTTTATGTTACCTGCTTAAGTCTGAAGTCTTACACTGACATTCTTTTACCTAAGTGCTACAAGATGATGCAGTGTAAGCCTAAAGTTGCCAGTTTCACAACTTGTATTTTGGTTTTGAATACTCTAAAATTTTAATTTCCTTAATTTTGTTATTAAATACTCTGTAACTACATATGTACAGTAATGTTTGAGTCATGAAATGGACTTGTACTCTCATAACCATTTAAACAAATTTATGATGTTGCGTTTTTTATTTCACACAAACTGTACCCTAGGAATCTGCTACCTGACAGTTTCCAGATGAAAACGACTTCTGGCAAGTAGCAAAGGCTGTTGCAAATGCTATCCCAAAAATCACAATTTCAAGCTTCATGGTGCCAATTTTTCATTTTAGCTTCAGTAGAAAAAGTTGAATCAAAAGGGGCTGATGTTTCTATGACAGTCATTGGATTGCTCTTTTGTTGATGGTGCCAATTTTTTTTAAATAATGAGACATTCATAAATTCTAAAATGTTAAATAAAATGTTGGGCAGCCATCTTAGTTCTGGTAATTACTTTTCTACACAGTGGTATACTAGCCTTAATCCACTGCAGTGAGAAATTACAATATAGGCACATGCAAATGTAAATAACAATAGAAAGTATTATGGTATTTTAAATATAATTTTATAATAGTATGTTAAGTAATTCAAATGAAGATTAATTTGTTCATTGCATGCCTCATGTGTTCCAGTTTCACCCGGATGCAGATACTGTAGTCCAGAGCACGGAGCTGATTTCTGTCTCGGTGACGTGACACTACCGTGTTTCACACACTCAGCAACACGAGCAGTGAAGCTGGATTTCTCACTAATATACATAAGAGTGAATTATACCATGTGCTATGAATTTTCATTTCCTGAAAAAAGAGTAGCTGCATTTTCTTTCCTTTTTTCTTATTCTGTTGGATTTCAGTCATACATTTTTATATTCATTATACTTGACATGATAGAACATGTCTAAATTAGTGATCTAATTTGAATGCTATAATTACGTGCACAGTTGAGTTTGAGTATAGTGTTTTTGCATAAAATGAATGGTCTGTCTCTTAGTAGATTTAAGAAGTCCACGCTTCCAATTTCAGAGTTTTAAATCTATATACATTTACCAAAAGACTCACAGGAGGAAATACAAACATTTTAAGTCTATTTGATTGTTAAGAATTAATACATAAACCATCTACAATAACTTTTTTATGTTCAAGAAAGTAACAAGAGATACAGAATTAATTGAAACCCAAAATGATACTCCCCGTAGTGGCAAAGTTCTTGGCATCAAGGTTAAAAGCACACTTTTTTGTTATGCTAAGTTATGAATAAGGGTGTGTTAGAAAAGTATTATCATGAATTCTTAAAAATAACTGTACATACTTGTATAGGGTCTTTGACTTTGTTCTGTTGGTCATGTTGGCCAAAATGCATGTCTTGAGTTTAAACATTAGCTCTGTGTCATGTTCAGCATCAGCTGGATGCGTTGGCACACACCTGCAATCCTAGCACTCTGGAGGCTGTGATGGGGGGGATCAGTGCAAGTTCAAGGTCAGCCTGCTCTACACAGCGAGTTCCAGGACAGTCAGGACTATATAGTGAGACCTTGTCACAAAAAATAAACAACCCCCTCACACTCACCAACAAAGTAAATAAGCTTTGTATCTACAAAATATAATTGGAACTAAAATGCTTATAGAATTGTGTTAAAACAATTTGATATGAATAACAGCTTTTTGGGCCGAGTTCTAAGATGGTAGGAACAGAGCTGCTAAACATTGCAGTCATTGAAAAAATGGTGATGTGCAATGTATTAACCTTTCTCTTAAATTACCTTTCTCTGAAATTTAGTGGTTTCTCCCTCTGCAGTTCGTTACCTTTCCAGCCATGAGTAATAGTAGCATGCCAAAACCTGAATTATTATAGATCTTTCCTTTTAATAAATATTCAATGGCATTTTCAAAATTGTTCTCGGAGATAGAGTTCATAACAAACAGTGCAGTGATGGCACGAGCCTGCTTATTGCATACTGTTCCTAGCCAGAGGGCGTCTGGCATTTAGAACCTCTGGACTGGATTTTCACAGCTCCACATATCCTAAAACTGGTGACCTTGGACTGCAAATCCTTTTGCATTTCCACAGTTACATGGAGAGTAAAGAGAATTTCTTACCATTTCATAATCCTCCAATGCCTGTCTTTAGAGAATCATCAGCTACAAGTTGTATGCTTTCTGTATTCTACATACACAAGACAGGCCTTTGCGGTGAAGAATTATTTGATGCTTTCTTTAAATTTTTTCTTCTTATGAAGTGGGATGTGTGTGTGTGTGTGTGTCTGTGTGTCTATATGTGTGTCTCTCTCTCTCTCTCTCTTGCTCTCTAGTGGGGTGTCTGTGTGTCTGTGTCTCTCTGTGTGTGTGTGTGTAATCACATCCACAAACGCTTGTGGAGATCAAAGAACAACTTTCAGGAATTGTTTCTCTTCCTCCGCTGTGAATTCTGGGGATGGAACTCAAGCCATTAGACTTGCACAGCAAACACTTTTTATCCACTGAGCCACTCCCCTGCGCTATGGTGAGGAATTTTATGCTTCAAAATGTCCGTCTATAGTGCTGAAGTTGGAAAGCTGTCTGAAAGATGGAAACGCCTGTTTAATTTTGCTTTACACTTTCTATGCAGCTAGAGAGTGAGATGTTTCTGATGAGAGGGGCCTGTATTCAGTGTGCTTACACAATGTACACTCTGGGTTCTCAGAACACTGAGGTACAGTTTGCACCTTACAAGTGTGCACTCTCCTTGCAAGAATGACCATTAAATAAATTTTAAATTTAAATTAAGTAAACTTTAAATTTTTTGTACTTCGTGCAGTACTTTAAGGAAACAAGTATGATTTAGGATTGTAGACTTCATGGCTAATTATAATGTGATATCTGGAAGTCATCATGTTCTCTGTCTACAGTGAGTACCGGTTATTTACAGACACCAGTTCTCATTTCCCCTAGCTGTTCAGGAATAGACAGCACTTACTGTCTTCTGTCCCCATTTCAGGGTTATTAGGCTGAAATGCTAAGAAAGAAGGGTGTTGTTGACATAAAGTGTCACCTTTGAGTTGGAAATGCCAGTGCTCAGCATCTTCTGGAGGTAGAATTTCTGTGCTGCCAGAAGATTCTGTAACTGAAGCAGGTTGTGGTGTTTAGGAAGCTCCAGAGCTGGCAACCTGTTGCCCTAACTGAGCTCTTCAGTTCCAGCCGGAGCCCTGTGCCTGATACAGTGTCTCCATGCCAGAGCCCTGTGCCTGTCGCGTGTCTCATGCCGGAGCTCTGTGCCTGTCACGTGTCTCATGCCGGAGCCCTGTGCCTGACACAGTGTCTCCACACTCTCTACTGTTCCTGGCAACCATGAACCTTTATTGTTGGCTTTATATCACTCGTCTTTCTCTGCTTCACCTTAAAAAACAACAAACAAACAGAAACAACAACAGCAAAAAAAAAAACCCACAACAAAACTCTGGACATGACATCTCATTTGGAATGTGAATTGTAACTTGTCATCTTTTCCACTGGTCATGTTTCCTGTGGCCTTTCCATACTGCGTGGCTGTGTTCATTACCGTGGAGGCGTACAGCCGAGGGATAAGCCTGCATGCAGTGCCGCGAGTGTCATAGTCAAGAGTGGACCACGCGCCTGCCTTTCAGCGTCTCTCTGCTTTGTTCCTGCGGTCACTAATAGCACCCTCTCTCCTACATTCCGCACCCTGTGAATCCATCGAGTAAAATTATGTGAAAACTGCTAGGCTGAAGTCAGGTAGATGCCCTCATGACTGGGCTACAAAAGTACCATCTCTGGAAAACCTGCCTGTCTGGAAGTTGTGCAGAGAACAACAATCCATGTGCCAAATGTCTTTTGGAATTCAGCTTTTGCACTGGGCATGCTCTTCACCCAGGAGAAGGAGGCTGAGGAGAAGATAGTGAGTTTGAGGCCAGTGTGGGCCCCGTAGAAAAACCCAATCTTAAAAGCACAGGCAAGAACTGGGCTTGGTGGCTCATGCCTTTAATCTCCGAACTCAGGGGGCAGAAGCAGGTGAATCTCTGTGAGTCTGAGGCCAGCCTGGTCTACACAGCAAGTTTCAGGACAGCCAGGGCTATGAGACAAACAGTGAAACAAACAAAAGCCAGCTTTTAGAAGGTAATCCAAACCTCAAAAAAAGAAAGGTAATATAATTCACATACTCTTAATATGTAGAAAACACAGTCATTCTGTATCTGCACAGAGAAAAAGCTCAAACCAGTTCAAATGTGGTTTTGGAGCAAATTCATGCAATAGAAAACAGTGAATCGAGTTTTCAGAAATGATTCCACTTCAGCCGTAGTTTGCGTCTCGGCCCTAGGAAGTTTCTGAGGATGCCAGGGGGTGCAGGGTGTTACATTTCACTTCTTGGCTCCCTGCCCTCTCGCCCTCTGCCTCATGCACATTTTATAGGACTCAGCCACGATGCTAGCGTCCCATCAGACTTGACACAGTGCCAAGTCAGCTGCTGAGCTGAGTGAGTGAAGGCCAGGTGTGGCTATGGCCAGCAAGCCTGTGGTTTGTGGTTTCCCCTCTTTGTGATAAGCCTGGATTGGAGCCATGCTTACCTACTTCAGCACTGGGGCCTGGGAAGACTGAGGGAGTTTATTAGTTTAAAAAGGATATCCATGGATATGGCTGGGGAGAGGTCTTAGTTGTTTATATAAAGGCCTTGCCACCTAAGCAAAGGGACCTGGGTTCTGAGCTCAAGTATTCACATAAGTCAGATGAGGAAGCTACCTGCCAGCAAGTCTAGCCAGACTGCTGAGCTCCAGGTCCAGTGAGAGACTCTTCTTGAAAGCTAAAGTGGAAGCAATAGAGGGGAGTACCTCATGTGGACGGCAGACCACCCATGTACACATGTACCCAAATGATCATATGCACATGGACGTACACACACGTGCACACACACAGTCCCTAAATGAATACTTAATAATTTGTGAAGAAAAATCCATAGGCAACAGTCCCAGCAAATGGGAATGATAATCCCAGTTATCATTCCAAATAGCTTGAGAGCCTTTTCATGCCCATCACAAAATTTCAGGATGAGAAAATAGTTGGTATAAAAAGACACTGGAAACCAGGGAGGAAAATCTGCTAGGAAATTCTTTCTTTTTTCCCCCCCATGATATTTACTGAGCTCTACATTTTTCTCTGCTCCCCTCCCTTCCTCTCCCTCCCCCCCTTCAAACATCCCCCAAGGTCCCCATGCTCCCAATTTACTAAGGAGATCTTGTCTTTTTCTAC
>LOEQ01002703.1:143081-154822 GCA_001685075.1 Bramus lutescens
TCCAGTCTGGTTATATTCTGCCCTGCCATAGGTTGAAGCTGCTTCTTTATTAACTAATGATAATAAAACATTCATGGCATACAGAGGGGAATCCCACATCATCTCCCCTTTTCTGTCTAAATAAAAAGGAAGGTTTTAAATTTAACATAGAAAAGTTACGTATAGCAAAACATGTATCAAGCAAGAATTACAGTTACAATGCTTATATATACTTATCTTTCATTATAACTAAGGAAACTATAACTATATATTCTTCAACTCTATCAAAGACCCCAGAAGGATATAATATTACCTACATAGACAGGAAGTACATTGTAAGCAACTTCTAAAACTCTGCAATTGACAGACACATATTGCTGCCTGGACAGTCACCCAAAGTTTTTTTGAACCATTGGCATATCCGTCTTTAGCCTACAGGCCCATAGTATTCAGCAGACTTTTCCATAAGCAGGAAATTTGAAAGGTTGTTTTGCCTATCATGGCAGTTTGTCATTCACTTTCTTCTGTGTCCTGTAGAATGTCTGGCAGTTTCTTCTGTTAAGCAGGAACCCTGAAGGACCATCTCATCTTTTGGAATGTTCAGCAATCACCTGTATGTGTGTGTGTGGGGTCTAGCATGTCCAATTTATATAGCATACCATCAGGCAGTCCAGGCAGGAGCAGTTTCTTGTCCAAATGGCTCACAGATTCCATAAGGAGCCTCTTTGATACCCATCATCCACTTGAAATAGATTGGTGCTGCTAGGAACAGATGTGTCTCATTGATATGAAAAGTCCTAAGTTCTTAAAATGTTTTAAATGCCATATTTTGTATGTCTGTGAAGAGTTTGAAGAATACCGATCCATCTGAAATATATCTCTGTACATCTAGAAAGCCTAACTAACATGACTACAAGCTTGACTATTATAGATGACTATCTACTAACCTGTATTACTTAATTATACATTACATTTTTAAATGAGCTGCACACACAATACCTTAATCAAGAGTAGAAATATAATGTACCAGAATTGACCTTTAATTTGTATTGATAAACCAAGATCCATGCCAGTACAAAGTATTCATCTCTGTATCATATCCTCCTTTAAATGTATGCAAACATTTATAAACAATCATTTAGGGAATTTGGGTATAGTTCTCTCCAAACTGCTTCCTGCTTTTTGTTGGGTGAAATATTTTTGGTTGTTCATGGCCACATTTTGGGGTGGTCTTGGTTCATCAAACCACATTAGTCTGAAAGGAATCCACAGGTTCTTATCCTCTGTGGAAACAAAAACAAAACCTCTTTTTCAAAGCAATATATCCTTAGACCCAAATTTTGAAGTCAAGATATTTTTAAAGTATATATATATAGGTTTAGCTTAGCTGCCTGTACAGTGAAATATCTCTCTGTACTTAGCTCATTCACAGTCTGGTATAGCTTCATCCTTTAAGGTCTGTACAATGTGTCTGTTAAGCATTGCATCTGACTTTTAATTTTAAATCCCTTTGCCGGCATCTGGATAACATATGGTCCCATATTATTTTTGAAGTCTCCTAACTAGTCTGCATTCTGCTTGATTTGGCCAGATCTGTGTTCTCCCCTGGTGCTGGGGAGAAGTTTCTAGCATATTTATTTCATCGTGTCATTCTTTAAAATGTTACATTATCTTTTTTGAACATGATCTCCAGAAAGTTCTGCCTCTTTAGCATGGCATGCAAAGTCTTTAGAGATCAGGCTCCTGACGTCAGTTGTCCTGGATTCCTACACTTTCCTGTGTTCTAGTTCAGCAACCAGGGTGCTTAGATGTGGCCTGAGGCTTTGCATAAACTGCACCTGAGTTTGCCTACTAATTCCCGCTTACTCTTCAGGGCCTCCTTCCTCTAAGAAGCTGATCCCACCTGTCCAATCTTAAACCTAGTATGGTGTAAAGGCCCTTCATTTCCACTTCACACTCTTATCATAGGCCTTTCGAGAGCTTTCTGTGCTCTGCTGTGGATGTCTACGTGCCTTACTTGTGAGCTCCTGGATGACAAGCATTGTCTTAAAATCCACTTCCCCAGTGTCCAGCACTAAATCTACTCTGTGGTAACCAAATATGTGTGACCTAGAGCATTTCAATATCCTGTCTTCTGTCTTTATCTACATAGTCAACTTTTTCTCAGAGTTTTAGAAAATAAAAGAACTACTGTGTACAAAGCATCTGTTTAATGTCCACCACACAAGTAGAGCTCCATAACTATCTTCTGGTTCTATAGTCTACCCAAAGAATGTGTTAGGGCACTCATTGAATGTGTATGGAATGCTATTGAGTTTTTAAAGGATGTTTGACAAGTTCTCTAAGAGAAAATTTAGACTATATGATTATTGTAATCATCTTATTTTGTACCCAGACTTAGATAATTGTTTAAACATTTTAAATATAGGGAATGATATTTGAATTAACAAGAGAAACTACAAAATTAGATTTTCTTTGTGAAGAAAATTCGTAGGATTATTGAAATATGTGAGGTAAATGGAAAGATGTACTGTGTTCCTGGAGTGTGAGAGAGATGCAGTCCCTCCACAAATTAATTGGAAACTACAGCACCCTCTCACCACAGTCTCAAAGGCTTGTTTACTGCAAAACTGAAAATGGGGAGAGTATTCTCCATGTTTCCTTCATGTTCCAATGTATTGTGTGGGCGAGACCCTCATAAGCTACTTCTACTGAGCTATCTTTCAAGCATGTTTGTGATCTGAACATCTATGAAGGAAAGAGATAGTGGTTCTTCCAAACCAAGAGTTTGTTTATTGCCCAGCAAGACAGAATATTGTCTTCTTGCAGAGGAAGATCCTTGCACTCTGTTGGTGTGGTGCAAACCTGTAGAAATCACAGTATCAACCCAGGCCCTTCTCCAGCACCCCTGGGAATTTGAGCATCAGACAGCAGAGATTGAGCATAAAACCTGTGCTGATCGTCCCACAGTGTATTCTTGAGTTCCCATAAAGATGTGCAGGTCAATATGTTAACTTGTGGGGCTGGAGAGATGCCTCAGTGGTTTGCAGCACTGGCTGCTCTTCCAGAGGACCTGGTTTGCTTCCCAGAGCCCACATGATAGCTAAGAACTATCTAACTCCAGTTCCAGGGGATCTGATACCCTCTTCTGAACTCTGAGGTCACCTGGCAGATACACAATGCACAGACATACTTGCATACAAAGCACCTACACTCATAGCATAAAAAAATAAAAGTATTTAAAAGTGTGTTAGCTTGCAAGTTAGATGAAGTCTGAGATCTTTCAGTTCGTCACAGAATTCAAGGAATCCCCACCTGTAACAGTCATTTAACATACTGACTTGTAAGGGTGAACAGTAAGAACTTAGCACAATGCTTCCTCAAAAAGCTGAAAACAAACAGGTCAGCTGTTACTACCAAGAAAGACAACATTCTTTGCTAATCCAACTTTTCTTTCCCCTTTAAGATGACAAATGTGCCTCTAATTGTCTAATGCTTTTCATCCCAACACTTTCTGCAGCTTCACCCTTGTTAAATTGACCATTTCTGGGTTTTTCTGTTAACATGTTAAGCTGGATTTTTTTTCCCTCAATGTTTATGTGCAGAGTGTGGTTGTTTAAATATTTGCATTAAATAATGAAGACAGTTTAATTCAGGCTATTTCCCTTGAGAAAACTCTTTCCAGCTATTTTTCCACATCACCATATCCTGTTCCCTCTTATTTTGCCTAAATATATCATAGTCATTTTGCTATTTACTCATTGCAAGGATAACCTCATTGTAGGGTTAAATGCATTAGAGGGAAAGATAGAGGGCTATTAATAATGATTATGGAATGTTGTTTGTTTTAGTGCCAGGAGCTACTGTTTGGGAGGTAATAGACATTGGGGAAATTAAAGATCATAAAAGTAGTATTAATGTCCAGTTGTAATTTTAGCAAACTACTATCACAGCACAGTGTTCCATTTTTCAAAAAGTTTAAATCACTCGGGTTGCATTAAATCCTCCTCGGAAGGAGTTGCTGTATAACTAACACATAGTCAAGAAGCGCACTTAGACTCAAAGCTCTTTGGGGATAATAGATATTGAGTGGTTTTTGATAAAACACGATATGGCTGGCCAATGTAAAGATCTTTTAAAAATAAGAGTAATATTTTATTGGCAGGGATCTTGAGCTTTGAATCTGTGTTTTCCCCTCACTAATTTTTAATGTTTATACACATCATTGAGAGGATCCTAGTGCCAACTAAAATGTCATCCCTATTCTATAATTGTCAAACCCCTAAAATCGTGGTGGACAGCAGATAGAATTGCCCTTTTGGATCTTCACAGCCATTTGGGGTCTTTATAACCACAAGTGAGTCTCTAGTCCATGAATGACTGATGCAGTGTAGCTCTCCAGTTGAGGGAGTTTGTCCCTCACAGGGCCTGGCCCCTGGGGTCCTAACTGGCTTCATCACCCATGCATATATCCGCAGTGCTCTCTGGCTGCTTATGGTACTTCATGCAAGTGTAGTCATGCTCTGTGTATCTTGTGACTTGTTTCTTTACTCAGTGTTTTGCGTCTAGTTGTAGTTTTTTTGTTGCTGTTGCCAAGTAAACTTGTGTTGTATGACTCTTGCACAGTTGATATACCCAGCCCCTGTTGGTTAGGTATATTGTCCTCATTGCTTGTGACTGCAGGGCTCAGAATACACACACACACACACACACGCACACGCACACGCACACGCACACTTGCATGCATGCACACACGCCCTCTTTAAAATGGAAGCCCACAAACTTTTTCTGTAGATGAACATTTAGTATGTAAGATAGGCTTTGCAGAGTACTGGTCTCTGTTACTTCTTTTTAAAAAACACTATAAAAGCACTCTTAGCTGTACACCATAGTTTCTTGGAACTGTACTCAGATATATCTGAGAGAGGATAAGTTTATCATCAGTTATGGACATAGCCATGCTAACAGGAAATGGGGAATGTTTTCAGTGAGACCATGCCTTCTTGTCCTTCCACACCACAGCTGGATATTACTACGGTTTTTGCTTGCTTGTGAAGTGCATGCAAAGTGGCATCTTATTATGCTGCCAAGTTTGTATTTCCCCAGTTGAGGGGCAAAGCATCCCATCCTACAATCATGAGCAAACTCTGCTTAAGGAGTGTGTGTGTGTGTAAAAGAAACTTTCCCACTGCTATTGTGGGTCTCAAAACAAGAAAATATTTTCTCTTGCTTTTATGGGCTGTTTTCACATTTCTTTGCCAGGGACAGGGAGCCACCACAAAATATTAGTAGAGTTTTCTTATCCAAAATGCTTCAGAGTTTTGTCGATGTTGGAATATTTGCATAGGCCTTGCTACCTGAGCTGTCCTCATCTGAAATATGAAATGCTCATAGCATCACGTGAGCGCTCATCAGGTTTCAGGTTTGGGAACATTTGGGGCTTTTGTGTTGGGGTTGTAACTCTGTGGGGTGCAGAGCATGTATTCTGAAGCTTACCTTTTAAGAGTATAGTCTGGCATTTTTAGCTTTAGTTGAATTGGGGATAGTCTGTAGTCTGTGATGGTCCTTTCCACTCAGGATTGGGGATCGCTGTAGTCTGTGATGGTCCTTCCCACTCAGGATTGGGGATCGCTGTAGTCTGTGACAGTCCTTCCCACTCAGGACTGGGGATCGCTGTAGTCTGTGATGGTCCTTCCCACTCAGGACTGGGGATCGCTGTAGTCTGTGACGGTCCTTCCCACTCAGGACTGGGGATTGCTGTAGTGTATAGGGATCCTTTCCAATCAGAACTAGGGATTGCTGTAGTGTGTGACGGTCCTTCCCACTCAGGACTGAGGATTGTGAACTTTGACCTTGAGCTACTAAGAGACTTTTTACCTTGTTTATTTAAAATATTATACATTTTGTTTTTCATGTTTAAATATTTATAGTTTATCTTAAAACTGATGTTTTGTATGATTGGATGATTACATTTCATTATTCAGTTGCCTGAGTATTTTTAATAATATTCAAGCTTTGTAAGCATATTGATGATTTATTCTCAGACTAAGAGATTTGAACACTTGGAAATAGGCTTAAGGAAGTGCCTATAGGTTACAGGTTAAACTGAAATTAAATAAATAAATGAATATGCAGATGAAATGAACATTTAAACAGAAGTGCACATTTCTTCGTCTACAGTGAGAGCAAGAACTACTAATACTTGGGTCTGCACTCCTTAATCATAGTCCCACCTTGAGAAAGCAAACTAAGTGACCTTTCTTTTACATTACTCTTATCTCTACATTTTTATTTAAAGTATGCTTTCGTTGTTAAATAAGGCAAAATTCTGTTATTAAATAGCCACTGTATGCTTTCTGGGTTAAAAATATGATACATTTCTAAAGTAATTAGCAATATATATAGAAAAGGTAACAGATAACTACCCCACCCCACCACCAAAAAAATCCTTCATGCTATAATGTAAACTATAGCATTCAACAACTTCAAATATTGACTGTGGAGTAGAATTTACTTGACTGTATTAACAATTATATTTTGTATATAGAAGACTTCCTGTGACCACACAGGCCTTAAGTTTATATAGCATTTGTCTCAGTTCTGAGACAGCTGGATATAGAAGCCCTAGGCAGACCTCAGCTCTGTCAGGATGTTCAGTGTCTGGCAGGCAGCTCCCTCAGTGAAGACAGCACAGGAATGGGCTGCTGTTTCCTTAAATGGGTTCCCTGGGGCAGGTATGTGGTTTGGGGTCCCTCTGGTAAGGGGCTCTCAGTCACAGAACACAAGGCAACCTTTCAGCCTGGTGATGGCACTGTGAGTCCTTTCTGCTTCCCTTCTACTTGTCCTGTCACTGCTAAGTGTTCTTTCTCGGTACTCATGGATTGCCTGGGATCAAGCTGGTTGATGGAGCTTGGGTCTGCTAACCCTTCAGAATGGCTTGCTAAAGCTCACTTCACATTCCCTCGCTACACACCGTGCGTTTCCTTCTGGTCACCCCACGAAGAAACTAGCTGCATTAAGCAATAATGCTATGGATTTGGTGTCTGGCCCAAGGAATTGCCATTGCATCTAGCTTCCATGTGGAGCACAAAACCAGAGTCCTGATTTCCTCACAACTGTTTCATACCCCATAGACCCAACTACCTCAGAGAACTTCTAGTGTTTCTTAAGGCGCCTTTCTCAGTGGAAGTTATTCTCATCTTTGCCATTTACATATCTTATTTGACTTTTAACCAAATTCTTAAGAGCAACCCATTTGTGTTAATTAGCGAAACCCGGAATTCATATCAATGCTTGTTAGAGAGACTTCCTGTTTATTATTCTCTAGTTTTGCCATGCTGTACGGTCCTGGTAGACTGTAGCAAGCTGCTTCTTATTAAACAGAAAAGAAAGATTCCCTCAAAGTAGGAAAAGAACTAAAGCATATGTGTTAGGTAGTAATTATGAAATACTACCCACACAGAAAAGGTCCCTTTCTTCTTTTTTCTAAACAAAAAAAGTGAACATCACTAAGTATTTTCTTTAGTAATTAAAACATATTACTTAAAAACCCCTCAGGTTCTTTGATAACTGTTCCAAATTGATTTCACGTGACCTTCTGCTGCCATATGATAGAACCTTTTCAGTATAGCAAATGCAATTTCCTTGCTTAATGACAGTTCTAATTTTAGCCTCAGTATGAAGGTTCCCTATTTGCTATTTGCTCTGCCTCCAGGAAGATGGCATAGACATACGTTTCTCTATTCCTCTAAGTCCAGCTAAACTTCAATGTATTGCATATGAATCAAGCATAAGACTCTAAGGACCCCAGGAATGATCGGGTTTTCCTTCTGCCTCACATATTCCAGATTTGGAGTTGAAAAAGTTATTGAAGAAAGAACAGCAAGACAAATTAACAAGCAAGCATACAACATCATCAATAAAAAAATAAAATCTGTTTTCTCTAGCCAGAGTGCTAGAAATGGGATGGTGTAGAAGGAAAACGTTTAGGCAACAAGTCTCTACTCTTAAGAAACTATCCAGCGAAGTATACAACTCCGTCCTGACAGCACTTGATAGTGGGGGGTAGTTGACTTCACTCCTGCTGGTCTGCAGTTCCCCAACCGTCCTCACCCGATGGTGTCAGAAGACATCACATGAGAAGCAATGGGTGACGCCTTCCAGCCAGGGAAGTATCTATCAGTGGGGGCCTAAGGGAGATCCAAAGTCTCACTCCTGCCAGGCCTTCAGAAATCCCTTCATACACGAGTGGAGTTGTACTTGGCAATTGGATACTGCCTTTAGCACTAGTGACACCTTCCCCGTCCCTCCCCCACCCAACTTCTCTTGCTGGAGTTGCTATCAGTAGAATGCAAGTTAAAATAGTGATCCAGTGATCTAACCTGTTTACCAAAGGTCCACATTTCAACGAAAAGCAATAGCAAAGTCAACCCTGATACCAGGAACAAAGCAGCTATCAACCTGTGGGGGCAGTAGAGGCCAACACCAGGTGGCAGATGTTAGAGCTATCAGCTCAACTTAGAGGATCCATCATTGTAAATGCTTTAGTGAACGGTCATGGACCAGTAGCTACAAATGTAAGCACTGAAAGCCTAGCAAATCATGGATATACAATGAAGAATCTAGTGCCATCCTGGAATGAAAAAGTAGAGTAGCCAGAGGGAAAAATCATGGCAGCTAAGCTGCAGAGCTGAGTGGGACATGGCAAAGAATCAGTGAACTGAAGTTAGAACCATAGAAATTATCCAGTCTGAATAATAGGGAGAAAGTAAACCAAAGAAAAAAATAACAGAACCCCAGAGAAACTTCAGAATGGACTGAAAATCTAACATTGTACCTTTGGAGCCCCCTAAAAAAGAATATAAAAAGGCAGGGAGCTAAAACATCCAAGTAAGTAACTGAAACCTACAAAATTTGACCAAAAGATTCATAAAGCTACACACATAAGAAGTGCAATGTTGTCCAAGGTTTCTGTCTCACCAGGGACACTCTGCCTCCCCAGTACTGGGATTAAAGGCGTGTGCCACCACCGCCCAGCTGGGATTAAACCCAACTACTCTCTCTCTCTCTCTCTCTCTCTCTCGGAACTTTATCCTTTTTTCTTTTCTCTCTCAAGCCAACATATATTTTTAAACACACTGTAAACTGTTAAGAGGTTTTCTTTCATCTGAATCTCTCTTTACTGCATATCTCTCTTTTTCTGACCACATGGGTCTTTAATTTGCTAAGCAATATGGCTAGGATTAGAGCTGTGGTTTTGACGGGACCTAGGTGGGGTAAGGAATCGAAAGACTCTCAGATCGAAGTACCTGGAGGTACTGGCTGGAGCCATGTTTATTGGCACAACTCTATGAAGTTTCAAAGTCTGTGCTGCCACCAAGAAGCATGCTGTTGGCTCTTCATAAACACCATTTAAATGTTTGCTGCCAGGTCCTCTTAACATAGCTGCAAGGTTTTTGCAACTAAAGTTGAGTCAGGAAGCCTCTCTTAAATGAGACACTCATGCCTCTAGCAAATAGAGCCCACCTGAGACAATGCTGCTACCAAGAAGCTGTGCTTAACTCTGTTCTTTTCTGTCTAGAATGACTTCCCAAGCTCTCTCAGGTTTTATGTGGATATAGTTGTCCACGTTGGCACCATTTGTTGACAGAGGTTTCTCTCCAGCCCGGTCCGACAGTGGTTCAGTCCCAATGAAACACACAGAGGCCTAAATTAATTATAAACTGGCTGGCCTAGTAGCTCAGGATTTCTTATTAACTAATTCTTAATTTAGCCCATAGTTCTTGTCTTTGTTAGCCACGTTGCTTGGTACCTTTATTAGTGAAGCATTCTCATCTTGCTTCCTCTGCAGCTGGGTCATGATTTCAGACTAACTCTTTCCTCTTCTCAGAATTCTCCTGTTCTCATCACTCTACCTCTTCTTCCTGCCTGGCTACTGGCCAATCAGTGTTTTTATTAAAATACAAGTGACAAATCTTTATGAAGTACAAGACCATTGTCCCACAGCACTTCCCCACCCTTTTTTTTTCCAAAACAAGAACTCTGAATTGAATGTCCTTTGTTTAACTTTTTTCCTGACCATTATCCATAACAACTTGCAACCATCATTCTAAACAAAAACAAACATCCATAATACATTTTGGGGGGAATGTGAGTGTAGTTTTCCAGGCTACTTCCTGCTGATTGGGAACACTGATAATCTTATGGGGACCTAAAGAAAGTTTAGTATTATGGTCAAGTTCTGACTAGAATATCTTATGAGGCTTTATCATCTCAGGCAGCAGTCTTTGAACTGTTCTGGATGTAGAACTCAGACATCTGGGCCATTCCTCCTATTGGAAATTTCTCAGGGGATCTTCCTTCTTGATATTTCTTAGTACAGAATGAATCCACAGTCCCTCATTTCCTGTGGAAACAAAAGCAAAACCTCTTCTCCAAAGTAACATATCTTTTGACTAAAATTTTGAAGTCAAGGCATTTTCAAAATATATATGTTGGGTTAATCCAGCAGCATTTATAATCAAATGTCTTTTAGCAGCTGTTGCTCCTTCCTCAGCATTCAAACAATTCAAAGACAACACAATAACATACAGTATCCAGAATCTCTGTGTATTTTCCATCTTTATGTGGCTTTATTTTAAACTCTATTTCTTCTATTTTTATTTTTAATTTTTTGGGTTTTTTGAGACAAGGTTTCTCTGTGTATCTTTGCCTGTCCTAGAACTCACTCTGTAGACCAGGCTGTCCTCGAACTCACAGAGCTCTGCCTGCCTCTGCCTCTCAAGTGCTGGGATTTACAGTATAATGTAGCTGTCTGAACAGTACTCCCTGCGGCAGATGCTAACACCTTGATCCCTAAAACTGCAACTGCATATAGTGTACATGATAAAAAGGACTTTGTAGAGGAAACTGGGGGATTTTTGAGATAAGAAAATGCCTTTTCTTGTCTAATTAGGACCCAATATTATATCAAAAGTTCTCATAAAAGAGACAGAAAGGACACTGTGATACAAAGTCACAAGTCAAGATCTGCAAGGAGCATCCAGAAGCTGGAGAAGTCAGAAGATGGATTCTCCTTTGGCTTGCAGCTTCTCGTTTCCAGATCTATAAGATAATAAATTTGAGATAACTCAAGGTACTAAATGTGTGACAATTTGTTATAGCAGCAATATAAAACTAATCTACTGAGTTAACCTCAAACAAAATCAGTCTAAAGAAAGACGTACCAAGATGTGTCATGCTTCCAAACACTTCGGCAAATCTTAAGTTAGGAGCCCTTGTGGGAACTACAACTTGAACGTAGTGGATTGCTCATCAGCAACTACATAGATCAACAATAACTAACACTTCACAGTTCAAGTGCTGTAGAACTGCCTCTTCAGAATCTTGTATCCCATGAAAATGCCCTTTAGGAAGAAAAAAAGTGAAGAAATTCCTCCAATGAAATAAAACAAATCTATTACCAGTGGATCTCCTTACGGAATTGCTAAAGGAAATGCCTTTAAAAAGAGAGGTAACTCTAGAGGGGATCCCAGGTGTCCAAGGAGCTGTCCCCAGCCTTTTCCTTGAGCAGCTGAGGAGAGGGCGCCTCAACTGATCCCATCCTATAGCCACACTGATGAATATCTTGCACATCACCATAGAATCTTCAGCTGACGATGGATGGAGATAGAGACAGAGACCCACATTGGAGCACAGAACCGAGCTCCTAGGGTCCAAATGAGGAGCAGAAGGAAGGAGATCATGAGCAAGGAAGTCAGGAC
>LOEQ01002703.1:155128-170111 GCA_001685075.1 Bramus lutescens
GGAAATGGGAGGAGGGGAGGAGGTGGAAATTTTTAATAAAAAAAATAAAATAAATAACAGGTTTCATCTGAGAGCCTCATCTGTACCCCCCCAAAAAAAGAGAGGTAACCATCTTTTAAGAACAAAAATTAAAAAAAATAATCAGTGAATTTAAATATGGCTGAATACTATAGACTTTCCTAAGGCTTCTTGTTGCTGTTGTTTTGTTTAGTTATTTTGTTTATTTGTTTGGCTGATTGGTTTTGTTTTAGACCGGGTTTCTCTATGTAGCCTTGGCTGTGGCAGAACTCCTTATGTGTAGATGAGGCTCAAACTCACAGAAATCCATCTGCCCCTGCCTCCTGGGGACTTTCCTAAGTTTTATATGGGAGTTGATACACACAAATTTGTCTGATGGGGTTTGAAACATATATAGAAGAAATATATATGGGTGGAACACACACACAACAGGATAAAGAAGTATGAAAGTTTCTTAATTCAAAGTTCTAGTGATAAAATAGTAGACTATGATGCATAAGTAGACCATGATGCATATTGTACATATGATGAAATCCTCACTGCACCCACCAAAACTATACAACGATATATCCTTAAAATCACTGCAGATGAATCAAAATGGAATGCTAAACAATTTGCAAATCTCTCATCTCAGAAAGTATAAGAAAGTAGAACTGACAAAAAAATTGAAAAGTATCTTCAAAAAAACTTTTTTTTTTTTGGTTTTTTGAGACAGAGTTTCTCTGTGTAGCTTTAGAGCTTGTACTGGAACTCACTCTGTTGACCAGGATGGCCTTGAACTTGCAGAGATCTGTGCCTGCCTCTGCCTCTGCCACCTGAGTGCTGGGATTAAAGGCATGAGCCACTACTGCATATAGCTACTTTATAGTAAAAGATTGAATGCTTCCTTCTAAGATGGGGAAGAAGATAAGGGTGTATAATCTCATCACTATACACCTCATAAGGGTGTATAATGTATAATCACACATTACCCAGTGTAATGTCATAACTCCCATCCAGTGCAATAAGGCAAGATAAAGAAATAGTGTACAAAAAGACAGAGATAAAGCCATTCTCCTCTACCTATAGTAGTCTCAGCAGAAAATCATAGTGAATCTACTACATAGCTCATAGAGCTAGTGAGTGAGTTCAGGAGGCTCATGAGACCCAAGAGAATCACATAGAGATCAGAAGTACTCTTTAATTATTAGAAGTGAATACATAAACACAAAATTAACACAATTCTCCAAAAGTGAACCCTAACATAAGCTATGTTTTGGGCAGTAATTATGGGTCAGTGTTTTAATCATGCTAATGAATCCCTGTGATGTAGGTTTATTATAAGATGGAGACTGTATTAGGGGGAAGTCATGAATATATAGAAATTCTTTATGTTCTGTTGAATTTGCTGCAAACCCACAACTATGCTTAAAAGTTAATGCTATGTAGGGGAAAATATTAAAATTACAAAACTGAAAAAATACTTGGGTGTAATCTAAGAAGAGCTTGTTGTTGAAAACTCAGATGCTGACAAAGCAGAGTGCCTTCATGTCTGAGAAGACTCCACATAGTGAAGATGCTGACGCTTCCAAAATTGGTGGGGTGCTTTAACACAGTTTCTCTAAAAATCCCAGCAAGATTTTTTTTGTAGACCTAGGCAAAATTCAAAAATTTATATAGAAAGACAAGGACCAGAATCACTTCAACAATTTTGAAAAAGAACAAATAGCATTGAGAGAAGAATAAACACCACTGGAACGCAGTAGAAAATGCCAAGATGATTCGCACAGCTGTGCTCACCTGACATTTAGACAGACACAAGCACCTATGTGAAAGGTATATGAAAGGAAATACTTGTGAGGAGACTGTTATTAAAGTCTTTGCTTCACAGAAGACCTTGTTAGAGATTTGAAAAGACAATGGTGTGGGAGAGAGTAATTGTAAACCCTGTTTGCTAAACAGAGGCCTGGGGAAACTCAGTATCAGCAACAACAACCAAATAATGCTGTTAGATCGTGTTCATGTGTATGTAGCCCAGAAGTGTAACTCAACACTTGCCTTGCCTGCTTAATGGGCCCTATTCCTTGATCACACAAAAAAGGGCAGGGAAGAAAGAAGAATTGGACCAGAGGTGTAAACATTTTATTAAAAAGTATACAGTTCCTCGAGCATATCTTGTTGACCCATACTGTCAGTAAAGTATTAACCTTTTGGCTTCTATCAGTAGCATATACTTAAACATTGTGAGCTATAATAGAAACTCCAAATTTCTAGCTTTCTTAGGGAGAATTAGAAAATTCATACTCCCGAAATGCTTCCCCAAATCACAGATATCTAAGGATTGCTCTTCCATGAGGAAGGCTTGCTGCTCTCTTCCTTGTTCGTGCTGTGCTGTAGGCGCTGTCCCCAGCAGCTGCCTTGAAACATTACGAAACACTTTTTCTTAAAGCTGGGGCAAGAGTTTCTACTCACCTCACCATCAACTAGACCTGTGAAGACAGCCCTGGCTCACTTCCTGCACACGTGGTATGTGCTTGGCCACATCAGCATCTGATGTGGCCACTCTTGCTCTTCTTGATTGTGAAAGTTGTCACTCCTTCTGGGACTATGTTCTGTTTCCTCGCCCACCTGTCCAGATAGGATTTCTTCTTCAAGGTTTTCAAACCTATCTGATCTCTTTAGTAAATGCTCCATTTTTGTTTAGAGTGTTTCTCACATTTCTTTCTGTCCTTCCTATCATTTTTATCCTTGTAATTTGTATGGTTATACTCTTTCTGGTTCTACATCACTTAAAGATTTTTGCCTGTTAGCAAATTTATGGTTGTTGAACTCAGGACCCCACAGCCTCAGGAAGGTTGAAATGGCTGGTCTGTCTATTGAAGCTACTCAATAAAAGGAAATAGGGCACAGCAACTAAATTTCTCCTTCCACATTTGGGAGGCTATCTTCTTCATTGTTACAGTTGCTGTAACATTGCCTGCTAAAGATCTTCTAGTGATTTCTCCGGAGTTTCAGCAGAGGCTTATGGGTTGGTTTGGGTTTCACGAAAGGGGAAACGCCTCCTCGGCGTCTGGTTTTCTAATGAGCCATTTTCAGTTTTACAGCTCAAGCCCTGTCGTCCCACTCTGACGGCCTCTTCTCAGGGAACAAATGTGAAAGTCCTTCCTGAGTTTCATTGCCTCGGTCTAAAGGAGTGGACAGCAGAGGAAATGGAAGGGAAGAACCTTGTAGAAGGAGTCACCATGATGGAAGGATTAGTGAGCTGTTCATACTGACAGACTTGCCAACACTGGGCACATTTTTGTTGCAAATTAGACGTCCAGAAGTAAAATCATTGTGTTTTTTGATGTTGGACTCCCAAGTGATTCGGTATTATCTAAGCATGGTGGTATTGCAGACTATAGGACCATTAGAAGGGCTGTTTGTCTGACCAAGGGAGCTATGCTAGGAGGCTGTGATGAACCTAGACAAGCAGTACAGGTTTGGAGGATGACTGAAGAGTCCACAACTGTAATAGCTTTCCAGGCTGCCTGGTGGTTACTACAGAAATGGCTGACGACGTGGATTCTGTTTGGCTTTCATATTCTATTTAGCTTTTATGTTAACATTTGCGCTGATCAAAAGTAAGAAAGGGTTGGGGATATAGTTCAGTGGTAGAATGTTTATCTAGCAGGTTAGGATCTTAGGTCCCATTCCTAACCCCATCACAGGAAAGGGTGAGGTGGCACTGCTCCGAGGTGCAGAACGCTTGCTGTTCTGCAAAGGACTGGAGGTCAGTCCCCCACACCCACACCTAGTGACAGCCCCAGAGGATCCAACACCCTCCTTCGGACTCCCTGGGCACCTGCAATACACAGCCGCCGGGTAGGGGAGGGCAGGGAAGAAAGAAAGAGAAAGGATGAGGGAGGGAGGGAGGAAGGAAGGTGGGTTTCCAAGGTGAGGCTTGTCTTAGCACTCTGGATATGCTGACCCCTGCAATCTCCCCCACTGTGGGAACATCCTTTATATAAAGTATGGTAGTGGGGAACAGCATGCTCTGCCCTATGATTTAAAAAAAGGAAACAAATTAAAATTTAGCAAAGAATGAGAATTTACCTAAAGAAAAGCAAAGCAACAAAGGAAGAATGGAGGAGTGGAAGGGCTACTTGAGGTCAAAGCTGGGCCATCTCTGACTGCCAGTCTATGTGAATGCTATTGGAAGGAGACGTCAGCCTGGGTTTCCCAGGCCAGCGACTTCTTAGCCTTTAGTGTTGCTGAGGGCAGCATCTGCAGAGGGAAGATAAAGAAATGGGTGAAAGGTGGTAAAATACAGGAGACGGTGAGGGTCTGAGTTTGTAACTAGAACCAAACTATTTGTATTATTTTCTGTCTCTCCCTGTTCCTCCTTGATGTGGGATTCCCCTCAGTATGCTATGCTGTGAATACCATTGGTTAATAAAGAACTGCTTTGAGCCTATAGCAGAGCAGGGCAGAAAGAGTTAGGCAGGGAAAACTAAAGTGAATGCTGGGAGAAAGAAGGGTGGGGTCAGAGAAAAGCCATGTAGCTCTACCAGAGACAGATTCTACAACTTTAGCCAATAAGCCACAGCCACATAGTGATGCACAGATCAATGGAGATGGGTGAAATTAATATGTAATAGTTAGCCACTAAGAAGCTAGAGCTAATGGGCCAAGTAGTGATCTAATTAATACAGTTTCTGTGTGGTTTTTCTGGGAGTCTGGGTGGCCAGGAAATGAACAAGGGGCCTCCTGCTACACTACTTCCTCCTACCACGGTGAGCATGAGCAGATAGCTCACCTCTCGGTGCTCAGTTTTCTTGTCTGTAGAGAGGGATCATGTGGTATGGGTGGGAGCAGGGTCATCAGATGAATGGTAGAGAGCAGTGCATGGTGCATTATGAGCCCGTAGTGTCTGCTGCCGTAGAAGGAAGGCTCATGGCACAAGAGCTTGGACCTTGTCAGACGTGAGCTCCTCCTGATGTTTCATAGAGGACCCACTTCTACCCTTAGATGTCTGTTCTGACTTAACCTGTGTGCTAAACACAGTTCGCTCACCGTTTTCGAGATACACCTGTTTGTGGCGTAGAACACTTCTGGAAGACCTTGGCCATGAAAGAGACGTGAGGTTGTATGTCCTCATTCCTAAGGCCCAGAGAAGTGTCTTCCACGTGCAGGGGAATTAACCAGCCTGGAATTTTTTTGTTTTGTTGTGGTTTGAGGGTGGGGTTGTTTGGGTTTTTTTGGTTGCTATGGGAAGGTGTTGTTTCTTTGTTTTGTGTTGTTGTGAGATACTCTCACTTAGACTGCTGAAGTTCGCTGTGCATCCCAGATGAATCAGGCTCACACAGCCACCTTCCATCAGTTTCCTGAGTGCTGGGATTTCACACTATCCCTGGTTTAACTGCAGTTCTTCTTAGGTATTTGTTTTTAAAGTATCATTATTAATAGATTTAAAAATTTTTGAAGTTGATTTTAAGCAGGCTGAATGACTGAGCCTCCTTGCCTGAGTAAGCATATACATTAGAAAAAATATATAGCTAAAGATGTATACCAAAGAACATACAACTAAATAATGTATACAAAAATATAAAACTAAATTATGTATGCCAAAAATACGTAACTAAATGATGTATATAAAAAAACTCAAAGGAAAAAATTCTGTGTTCTTAACTTTGTATGTTGAGAGCTAGTTCATCCATCTATACTGGTAGGCCTCTAAGGTGGGCCTCCTCTAAGGTGGGCCTCTAAGGGTGCTGCAGTCTTCTCTTGATTGTCATGGGATGGGAGGCAGCAGGGCCAGTGGTTTCCAAGTCCAAAAAGCTGGATCCTCTCTCTAGGGAACTGCTCTTCCAAGCCTCTTACAGAGCTCTGATGATTGGGTTTCAGGATGTAGGGGAGGAACCAGCATGCATTGTGGGGAGAATTGTCATGGTGGAGGGAAGTGTGGAAGTGAGCTGAGAGCACACAGGCTGGGGATGAAGGAAATTTGAGCGCTTTGAGGGGAGCAGGGAGGCATGGGGCTTCACTCTTCTCCCTTCTGAGGGCTTTGAGGGGAGCGGGAGGCGTGGGGCCTCACTCTTTCCCCTTCTTTGAGCAGCTGCTAACCTGAAGAAAGGTAGAGAGTAGATCTGAAGTCTTGATCAGCATAGTAAGGTGTTTTTCATCCGGCCTCTCACCACCTCCTCACCCTGATCCCACTTTATCACACACACTGGGCTCCCTGGGTGGGCTGCTGTGTCAGGTGCTTTTGCATTGTTGTGACAATGCTGCTAGGCACGCTTAAGGGAGTGAAGGTGTGTCTGGAACACAGCTCCAGTGTGTTTCAGACCGTGGGGCAGAGTAGCTCAGGCCATGGCATCAGGAGCCTGTGGCAGAGGCTGCTCATATCACATCAGACCAGAAAGCAGAGACAAGGAGGAGCCAGAGGAAGACAGAGCTGTCAAAGGCCCCATATCTGAAAGACTACATGCCTCTCAGAGCAGTACCACCTGAGGACCTAGTGTCCCAAACACTCGGGGGCTATGAGAGAGTCTCGGATTCCACTCATAACATTGCAGAGTGCAGAGAGGAGGAGCATTTCCGAAGTGCGGCAAGAGCGTGAAGTAACTTCCTTCACCACTCTGTTCTCTCTCCACTTCTCTATTTCTCCACAGGCCTGTGAGATAGGAACATGCAAAGAAAGCAAAGGTCCCTTTCTTCTGTTCCCATCACCTTCCCTCTTCCCCTCAGGTGGAAGGTGTGGGGAGGGGGTGGGTGGGTGTGCATGTATGTTTCTATATATGTACAAGTATGTGTCTTGTGTGGACACTGGAAGCAGTGGTAGAGACAAGGTTTAGAAGGTGAGGCTGGATGTTGTATAGCAGAGGTGCAAGGTGATGAAGCGGAAGATAACAATCTCACCATTAATCTCAAACAGTCTGTCGTCCAAAGACCTACTTTTGATTTTTTGTACACAGAAACATTAGGCCTTAGATTCAGACTGAAGAGATCAGAAAGACTGCTTTGGACTGGGTAGCTGGGGAATAGCAGAGATAGTCTGGCGGGAGGGGACAGGTTAGTAGCATTCAGGGCAAGAGCCCCAGCTGTGAGCCAGTTCAGGAGAGCAACAGTTTGATCTCATGGTTTATTTAGGAATCTGTAGAACATGGATCAATTCCTTGTCCTCTCCAATGATTGATAGTGTTTCCAGCAACATTTTAATATTCTTCCCACGTCTCGGATTATTGATTCAGCTACCTTCTTGCTTTTTGAAGCCATCCCCCTTCAGTGTAGTGCACTTATACCCAACGTGTTCTTTTCTGATTCTTTGATTGGTAGACAAAGTGTTGATTATGGACAAACATACAATCTCTTCACATATGGAAAAATTAATTTTTTCCCAGAAAAGTTACCATCTGCTGGGAGGGGACCATTGCTGTGCACACGTGAGTGAGGACAGATGCCTGCCAGACAGATTGTCCCTTTCAGTTTCCTAAAATATTAGTAGCACAACACTCACGCAATCTGAGTATTATTGAATGTCCTTTCCCTCTGGCTGCTCTCACAGCTGAAACCTAGGGGAAATAACATAATCAAGTTCTCCTACCTAGAAATTAGCATTTCCAAGCCTGTTTTAGGAAGTGTGCGATATCCAGGCTGGCAAATATGGAAAGAGCTGCTCTAGAGGATGGCTTAGAAAACCAAGATATCGGTAGCAACTCAGATAGGTTCCTGCGCTTGTGATTCTAATCTTGTTTGGGATACACATCCTCAAGGGTTTGGCAGTTTGCTTGGCTCCAGAATGCCAAGGCAAAGCCACGGTAAACTTTGACTTTAAAGCATGTGAGAAATAGTAGGGTCAGAGGAGAGCTACAGTCAGAGCCACATCACTGGACCAGAGTGTAGTAATAGGATGTTAAGCTCTTTGGGCTCTTTTGGGGGGCCACCACCCAGCTCCCAAATGAACCACACACGGAGTCTTATTAGTTATAAACATCTGGGCATAGCTTGCTTTGTTTCTTGCCAGATTACCTTAACTTATATTATCCCGTGTACCTTTTGTCTCTGGGCTTTTCCCGTTCTCTTACTTCTTTATATCTTACTCTTACTCTGTGGATTGCTGTGTAGCTGTGTGATTGGCCCCCGATGTTCTCCTCTGAAACCCTCTCTATATATACCCTCTCTGCCTGCCAGCCCTGCCTATCCATTTTCCTGCCTTGCTATTTGCTGTTCAGCTATTAGACCATCAGGTGTTCTAGGCAGGCAAAGTATCACAGCATGACAGAGTTAAACAAATAAGTAACACACCTTAATATAATAGTCCCAACACCAGAGATATGTAGAAATATGGGGATTTCCAGCTCACCCCCAAAAGCAAGGTGCCCAGTTCCACGTGCCGTCAGTCGCCAGGCAGTATGAGGTGAACGAGCCTGCTTCTGAGATGTGCTCTTCCCCACATCCATCCCTAGCTCATAGGAAGTGTACAGGTGGAGGGTAGGGAGTTGGCTCAGTTGTTAAGAGCAGGTACTTTTCTTTCAGAGGGCCTGAGTTCAATTCCCAGCATCCATGTCGAGCAGTTTACAACTGCCCATAATGTAACTCTTGCTTCAGAAAATGCAATGCCCTCCTCTAAATTCCATAAGCACTGGCACTCACATGTACACAAGTCCACCTGCAGCCACATATTCCCATAATTAAATCTTTAAAGAAAGAATAGACCCCATGACAAGCAAGCACAAACAGTCTGGTACGGTTCCCTGTATGGCTCAGAGTGTTGCTTATTCACACTTTAAATCCCAGCATCCCATAGTAGGATCACATGAAGAAGAGCATTGCAGAATGAGCTGGAGGCTATACAACCCTGGAATCTGGATGTTGGCGTCCCAAGAAGGGTGTGTTACACCTTTCTAGCCCCTCAGCCTGTTTGGGCCTGAAACCTCCTCACTTGTAAAATGAAGCAGTTGGACTGGATGGGCCTTGCTATGCTTCTTAGACATTAGTGAGCATAGTAGTGACTGTGGTGTCTTGTAAAGTTGCATATCTTGACTCAGTAGGTGTGGGTTCTGGCCTGGGGTTCGTTTTTCTGTTAGGGTGTTCCGAACAATGTTGATACTGCTGATCCACAGCCACTCAACAGTTAGTTCTGCAGATCCCTGTGCACAAACGTCTGTTAAACTAGATGGTTCTATGGCATTGTAGGAAAGACAGGGGCCTTTACTGTGTGCCTCTCATGGAATCAACAATCTCCATTCTTCATAATTATCTCTGTCAGACACCCTTTAATGTCTAATTATGCATAACAGTTTCACATGCATTCCAGAAAGCACTGACTATATTTGGGCCCAGCTTACCAGACTTGACAATATAAGCCAGAGAAATATATAGAGATAGTAATAAATATGGAGTGATGATATATGCCCATTCTGACATTGGGTGCACTAAAATAAAACAGGCATGTATTGAGATGGGCCTTAGAATATTTGCACTCGTACATCTTTTGTTCCTTTTAATCTCTAGGAAACTCAAAAGTTTGCCCTATGTTTTTGACAATAAAAACAAGATTTTGGTTTCTCTTCCCTATGAGAGCTGGGAGGGAAGAAGTCAGTTTCTGAACTGCTTTTCTTGTTGGTTGATTGATTCTAGCCTCACTGACTTCAAAAGAAATCTCTCATCAGCCCAGAAATCCTAATCCTGTGAATGTGCAGGAGCCTTGGCTTGGCTCAGTGTCACAACCCTGAGTGTGTCCTCACAGGTTCATAAACTATTCTCCGAGCTTCCTGTCTGGGTTCTGCCCCACCGGTCACCCACACACAGCTCTTGTGAAGCAGTGTGGGGATTGCTGGGCATGGCTGTCTCTGAGTCATAGGGTAGTGAGCAATATAGAGGAGGAAAGCAGTGAGCCCAAAGCATCATGGTCATTAACTCACGGAGGGAGACTGGACATGGCTCTCTTTCTACTGTGCACACATGTCTGCTGATGTAGCCTAAGAACTCAATCTCCCTGATGAAGGGAGGGATCAAAGGAGCAGCAGTTACTGGCATTGCCTCCTAACAGCAGAGCTGATGTACTCCTGAGGGCCAGGCAGGCAAGCTGCTGGAGACATTGTTCTGGCACCCATGGTACTGCTGATAAGCCAGTTTATTATACCATATCACTGATTAACAGAGTGATGGCTAGGATGACTTCTCCATTGACCTAACTCAGCAAGAGATGAATTATCATGTATCAAAAAATGCTCATATCTACATTTGAGGGTATCTCAACCAAATATTGACTAGTAGTGAAATTAGAGACCCTTTGTTTAAACCTCTCTGATTCATGTGATCACATATGATATTTAGTCATGTTCATGTGCACACAGGAATACAGCCATACAGAGAAAACCCTATCATACCCTGTGTCATGCCCTCAGCATACAGGCATGCATCTGTGGAAGGCGACACTGTGACATCTGGTATGCTGGTTTGGAGCTTGGAGAAACCTTTGGTAGGCTACATCAGCTCACCTTTCTGGCTGTGGTTGTCCTACCCACAGAGCGATGCTAGCATGGCTCCCATACAGTACTGTGCACAAGCCCAGGTGCACAGGGTGAAACTGTGTAGCAAGGTGTCTGGAATTGCAAGGCCTCAGAATCGATCATTGTCAGCAGCCGTAAGAATCCTGGTGTGTGTGACAGCCCCTGAAATCATGTGTCAGAAAAAGAAAATGAGACTCTACATCTGTGATTTTCTACCGCTTTGTATGCAAGTCTTTATGCAGGAGGTTGTGTCTGGGTTAATTAAGTGTCACCCTGTTTATTAGGAATAAAGCTGCCATGGGGACAAAGCCGCCATTATTTAGGCTCAGCCCCAGCTTTCATCCTGTGTTGTCACACACAGCTGTTGCTTTCTGTGTGTGCGTGTGTGTATGCATGTGTGTGTGCGTGCGCGCGTGTGTGGAGAGAGAGAGAGAATTTAAAAAAAAAACAATACAATGTGAAGAAAGCCTACTCATATTAAAGAAGGTACAGAACCATGAAGGGTTATTGGAAAGCTAAACTTTTAAAAAGCTGTGATGGGCAATTCTATATACTTTGCACTAATGTCTCTTACTAGATCGCTGAACATACAGAGTTATGCAGGCAGGATTGAGGAAACTGCACCTCCGGCTCCCCCCTTACAGTTAGAGGAGAATGGAGGAGTGTACCTGGACTATGGTCGCAGGAAATAAAGGATGCTCTCCACCTGCTGCCAGGGAGAAAAGACAAGGGGAGAAAAACGAGGCTGAAACCTACCAACCACATTACAAGAGTAAAAGGCCTGCAGACCAAGGGCATGAGACAGGCTAGTGGAAATTCAAGAAACTCAAATGAACTCTAAGAAAGAGGCCCCGGGAAGGCGTCACCTCAGAAGCCCGCCCTCACGCCTCTGACACAGTGTTACTGCTTCTATGCAAAGAGAGATTCATTCACTTTGTTGTGGATGCAACAGTGATTCAGACAGTTATTCTTCCCCAGATTAATTGTACACTTGAATCACCTTCAACAGTATTAAAATGCAGATTCTATGGGTCTGAGCCCCTAGGTATTGCTGAAGCTGCAAGTTCAAAGACTGTATTTTGAGTGGTAAGCGTCTAACCTACTTTTTCTCCAAGCTTCCCTTTCTCTGTTATCTCCTCCTTACCCCCACATGGTCACTGCCTGTTGATCTTTCCGTCTCTCTCTGCTAGCCCTCCAGTTCTTTCCCGCTTTCTGGATTGGGTTGCATGGTGTTTCATTGTAATCACTGTTTGGTATCCCACTCCAGCCTTTGCTTTTCCCCCCTTTCCTCTTCCAGTTCTGCCCCTCACCTCTGCTGGTAGCAGGACAGAGGGCATCTACACCGCTATGCTAACCCGTCTCCTGCTCATCACAGAAGCCTCTCAGCTGCAGACCACTAATCCCTTCTTCTGTGTTACCGCCAGCTGCTCCCTTTATCACATTTTGAATCTAGGTGTTTTCCCTAGACTCGCATTTGGAGAGCTTGTTCACCAGTTCAGGAAGTGTTTTGCGAGGCTGTGGAATGTTTAAGAGATGGAGCCTGACTGGTAGGAACAGGGTACTGGGGACAGGCCTTTGAGGCTTTAGCCGGTGTGAACAGCAGCTCTTGCCCATGTTCTACCAGAGCAACCATCCTTCCCTGCTATGATGAACTGAAATTCCTGTGAAACCATGGACCAAATAAATGTTTCTTTCCTTTGCTGGGTAGCCCATACAGTCTTCAAACCTCAAATCCTTCCTTCTCCTTACTCTAGTGAACTGGTATTCTGACTTTTGACACCCCACTGTGTCATGGTCTCTCAGCAAGCATTCTGTCAGTGAAATCTTTCCCAACTCCTGCACTTAATGTCACAGCCACTCCTGGGTGCCCCTTACCCTTTGGCTTCTTCAGTGAGCATCACAGCTATTCTGCCTGGTAGATAGCTACATTGAGTCTGCCTCCTTTGACAGCTACATGGAGTCTGCTTGGCTCTACCTATTCTCTCTCTCTATATATATATCTCTGTTCAGATTTCCCGCCTGGCTTTATTCAGCTAAACCATTGGCTGTAATAGCTTTATTCATCAACCAGTAAAAGCAACACATATACAAAAGGACATCTCACATCGTAGTTAGTCTGTTTTGATCAATATCAAAACCCCAGGTACTGTAGTGACAGGTATATGGAGATGCTTAAAATATTTGAATAATTATTGAGGTGGGGTTAGATTAGAACAGAATTAGGAAAAAGTATGTGTCGACATATATATTTCAAACCCTCTCGTCCTTTGTGAATAGATAGGCTAAGGAAGGCCCTGGCTTTGGGACTTGTTTGAACCTAAAAATGCTGTATTTAGTAAAAACTGTTTGCCTACAAAGCCCTTTAAAGATTAGGAGAGAAAAAAGTACCCAACATTAAATTCCATTCAAAGCTTTTTGTTCTTTTTCTGTTTGGCCTATTAGCTCAGGCTTCTTATTAACTCTTACATCTTAAATTAACCAATTTCTATTATTTTGTGTATTGCCATGAGGCTGTGGTTTACCATGTAAAGTTCTGTCATGTCCTTCTTCAGTAGCTTCATGGTTTCTCATTGACTTTACCTACTCTCTGTATACATCTCCTCCAGCCTGGCTATATTCTGCCCTGCCATAGGCCAATGCAGCTGTATTCATTAGCCAGTAAAAGCAACACTTAAACAGAAGGACATCCCACATCATGTCTCATTAAAGGATCTCAGGAAGGCTGGTAGTTGAAGTGGAGATTTAGTCAACCTCATTGTTCTGGACTTGGGAGCTGTATTAGGGTTTCAATTGCTGTGAAGAGACACCATGACCACATCAAGTCTTATAAAGGAAAACATTTCATTGGGTGTCTTACAATTTTAGAGACTTAGTCTATTACCATGGCAGAACCTGGCGGCGTGCAGGCAGACATGGTTTTGGAGAGGGAACTGGGAGTTCCATATCTTACAAGCAAGAGGAAGTGATCGATCTCATTGGGTGTGACTTGAACACATATATAAGACCTCAAAACCTGCCTCCACAGTGACATACTTCCTCTAAGACCACACCTACTCCAACAAGGCCACACCTACTCTACAAGGCCACACCTCCTAATAGTGTCACTCCCTTTGAGGGCCATTTTCTTTCAGACCACCACAGTAGCATCACTCCTCTCTCTCTTGGGACACTTACACAGAGATGCAACTAATTAGCATTAAGTGATTCTGGCCTGGCCTCTGACTCCTGTGTCCTCCCGTACTCCAAACAACTGTCTGGCTCTAAGACGGTGATGACCCAAATCATAAAATGAAAGACCTTGCATTAAGAATCTGCCCTTCTAGTTGTTCTTAAGGACAAGAAGTTAGGTGTTTAATCCATTAAAGGTGAAGGAGAGGTACTGACGTGTATAGAAGTTGTAACCACATTTATTTTTGGTGTATGCCAAAGAGTTTTGCATTTCATTACATCCTTACAGTGCACTAACTCATTACCTCTCAGGGTATTAAGGAAGATTTACTGCATCAGGAAACACAGGATGTTGCAGGTGAGACCATTAACCTCACAGCTGACTAAAACTCTTACCAGGGCTTAGTGAGTACAGCTTCTGTCTCTCTTCTCTGACTGCTTCCTCACAGAGGGTCCCACTCACACTGCCATCTCTCTCTGTAAGACGGACATTGGGGTAGAAGTCATGTTGTGTTTTAATAAGTATGTACTAATTTTAGACCAGCAGTTCTCAACTTGGGGTGATTTTGCCTTATGTGGGACATTTGTCCAAACTAGAAACATTTTGGATTGTCATATATTGGGGTAAAAGTTACTAGCCCCCTCCCCCTCCACCAATCTATCAGCTGTAATGATAGCAGGGCATGGATTGAGAAGTCCTATTGCGCATAGACCTTACACTGGTGTGTACAGCTTATCTCTTCACTGGGCTCTAACAAAGAAAGAGAGCGTTGAGAACAATGAGGCAGCCCATGGACAAAAACAGGTGAGATTACAGCACACTGTAAGATTCTTTCGCTAGCAAGAATTGCCAGTCTTTATGAGCACACTTGGTTTCCAGCTTAATGGCAAGGGTTTTTATAAGATCCTCATTTCTATATTAGTTGTCCAGCTTCTTTAAGGAACAGTTTGAGGAGTAGGATGAGGACTCAGTGCCTGCCCTGTGAGCGTGAGATCCCCAGGCCCATGGAAAAGCTGTGTTCAGCAGTGTACATGTGTAAGCACAGCACTGGAAGGCAGAGACGGGTAGATCCCAGGGAACTGCGAGCCAGCCAGTTTAGCAGAAATAAGTCAAAGTTTTCATCATAGAAGTCATTGCTTCCTTGGTTATATTGATTTCAGTTTCTTTTAATTTTTATTTTCTTGGTAGCTGTTGTGAATAGAGTAGTTTTCTTAATTTCTTTTTCAGTATTTTTACCATTGGAATATAAAAAAGCTACTAGTTGTACATTGATTTTTCTACTTGCATTTTGCTAGAAGTGTTTATCAGCTTTATAAGCGTT
>LOEQ01002703.1:172970-197503 GCA_001685075.1 Bramus lutescens
CACACACACACACACACACACACACACTCACTCACTCAGCTGTTTTTGTCTGAATCTGTGGTACCTTAGCCCACCTCCCAGGTCTGTGGTTATGACAATTATAATTCACGCCTACCGTGGGAATCTATGAGGTAGAGGAGGAAGGAGGCAATGAATCAAGAAAGGCATTGGCATAATTAAATAGCACATGTGCCTGATGCACCATTTCTGTTTGCTTAGATATACAGTGATATGTACAGTGTACATGTATCTTATATATAGGGTACTATATAAAACTATTTAAAAAACATTTAGATTGGTTTATTTTATATGTATGAGTGTTTTGTCTGCATGTATATACATGTGTGTCAGGTACCTATGACAGTCAAAAGAGTGTATCTGATTCTCTGGAGCTGAAGCCATGGGCAGCTGTGAGTCACTGATCCACTGTGTTGGTGCTCAAAACTGAACTCAGGTCTTCTGCAAGAGGAGCAAGTGCTTGTAACCACAAATCCATCTCTCCTGCCCCAGACTGTGGCTATTTTAAGAGCATACTTTAACTTCTGCCTTTAGGACTCCTTTCTACTTATATTAAAATGCTACAGTTTAAAGAGTTATTGATCAATTCCTTACTTTACTGCATAATATTTAGTAAGTAAAAGAGAAGGTAATCATGTTATGCTTCATTTTTACAATTTTAGTCCAATATGAAATATATTCCTCTTGTTCCTTTCTAGAACAAACTGAGTCCTCTGATTTCAACAGTGGAACACAACTTTGGTGCTGGGAAGAGGTAAGTTTGAGGTATTTATTCATCTACATTATCATCTCTAATATTGACCATTTAAGCTTGCTTCTAACGTAACTCTGAATGCAGACATCAGTTCTTCATTTGGGGACTGCAGTTCCAGCCAGTGTGAGATCCCATCCTAAGTGCCACACATCACAAGTGCTCGGCCACAGAGACTGCTACAGCTCGTCTGTTTATGTTGCTCTAATCCACCCCTGAGAGAAATAGGAAGAAAAGTCTGTTATGGACCACAGTCAAATCAGAAGCTTCATCATTTGGGGCTCATGGTGAGGCCAACTGAAGGGTGTGGTGGGTCAGAGCTGCTCTCAGAGAGCCAGAGGGGAAGGGTGTAAGGACAAACTCCACCCATCAGAGGCATCCCCAGTATTCTATTTCTTCGCTGCCTCACCTCTTGAAGGGCCCATTGAGCAGTGAATCCATCACCAGTTAATCCACTGATGGAATCAGCCCTTTAATCAAATCACCTCTCAAAAGCTCCATCAACTGTTGACCGAGCCATCAACACGTGGGGCATTTCCTACCCAAAGACAAGGGACCAAGTTCCTACACCATGATGCTTCCCTTTGATCAGCGCCAGGCTCGCTTCTGACTCTGCTCTTTGAGACCTCTGTGGCCATGGTCAGTGCTACCCCATCTCAGTCTCTTTCTTCATCTTGAGATGGCATTGCCAACTGGTGGGAGGATGAAGAGAGCACACACAGCTCCCTCTACTCCATCATGAGGCTGTGGTGACTGACACAGAAATCCCTGGATGACCTGGACTGGGCCAGCCTATTAACAGAATCTAATCCAGAGTCAAATCCTTGAGCCTAAGCAAATGACAAGTCAACACAAAGATATTTTATATTTAATTTTAATAATTAGATTACTACAAGATTATCACTTTTTTAAATGAATCCTGGACTTTGAAGTGTCATGTCCACCCCATTTGAAAGATTTAGAAACCTCCAGTGTCCTGGCCTGCCTGACCTGATCCCATTACACACCATTATCCAGTTCCTCTGTGCTCACAGGGGAAAAGGGTCCATCCGGTCTGGGTTTTCCCAGCCTCTCATAGAACGAACTTGGTAAAAATAAACCACTGTCTTTTAGTTAAATCTTTTCTTACAATCATTGAGAAATTCTGAGTTATGTCTTTGCTGTTTGGAGAACGGGGTCATTGTAGTTTGAGGCCTGAGTCATTCCCAGTGTAGCTACAGATCCTAGAAACAGTTGCTTTTTGTTAGTTAACTGAGGCTAAAGAGTCTGTGCATTAAGGGCCTTGGTTATCTGCACTCCACAAATGCCTTCCTCTCATCTCCCGACATTTGACAAGAATCTTGATTCAGGGATAAAATACTTTCTCTAAAGCACTCTGCTTCCACTAGAGCAACTTGCCTTGCACATTTAGGGGTGACCTGGAGTGCAGAACACTTTCCAGTCAGGAACATTAAGATTTAAGAGGGAAACCATGCATTTTGAAATAGGTATCAGACGCATTGTAGTGCGCTTCAACCCCTACCCCCCAANCCATGTCTGCAGAGCGCTGGCTGCTCCTTTTGTGCCTGTGGCCCAACTCTTAAGCTTTATAAAATGAAAATATATTTCTGTTTGTCTTTGGTTTTCTTTGTAAATTAGTATGAATTTGCAGCTTGCTCTCTGTTGTACCAAACTCCTGTCCCTAGTTCTCTGATAATCTCTATTTATGTGTCCCAAGCAGCTCTGCGAATGACTGGGCATACAGTGAAACTGCCTCCTACACCTTGTAGTTGATTGCTTCTCCTGGAATCAATACTCCAATTAATGGCATCCCTGTTGACTCAGTTACTCAAGCCAGAAATCTCTGCCCTGGCATGGCCTCCTCCCCATTCATTCCCCCAGATTTTGGATTTAAGATAATAATGCAGAAGTTCCAGGAGCAGGACTGGTGATTAGTTGGTCACATATGTACTGTCTCTAATTGTCATTGCAAGTGTCTTTCTGTCCTTCGTCTCCTCTGATGCCGCCAGTCAGTGCTTTGCTTGTGGCCTTCCCGTGTGCACAGTTCCGGTCTGATGGCTTCTGTAGCTCCTTTCCGAGAGACTCCCTCACTGAGGACTGCCTATGATCCCACAGAGTGACTCCTGTGCCTGTGTAGCCTGCAGACCCCATCCAGACACCTGGCTGGGGAGCCCCGTGGCCCAGTCCTGGGCACCCCCCCCCCAGCATGCCTTACCCTGCTCCCATGGGCCTGGATTTCTTCAAAGTGTTCCAGAATGCCATGCCTCTTAAGACAAGCACGTCATTCTCTGCACACTATTCTCACTTCTGAGAATGCTATGGCCCCTTCTTTCCTCATTAATTCTAGAACAACCTTCAAGACCTACCTCAATTTCCATCTGCTCTGAGGAGCTCTCCCTCGTTCTCTGGGTCCCACAGGACCCATACAGTTCATTGGCTGTGTCTCTAACACACTCTGTTGCAGATATCATCTGTATATGACCTTTCTATGGATCTTGAGCTTGAAGACAAGGCTTAAACCTATCTTGGTACCTACAACATCTAATAACTGTCTAGAGCATTCAGATTTCTTTGGATGAAAGCATCTCCAAGATTAATTTAAAAACCTTATTCATGAGAAGAGATTGACCTCAAGCTGTTCTTTCCATGACTTCATATAAGCACTGTTTGTTCTCAACAATATAGCTTTGTTTTCTCTTTGCTTTTTGTGTCTGTTGTAAGGAAGTGCTATCAAAACCTATCCAAGGTCTCTTTCTCTCTTTTGCTGGTATCAGTGCTAAAGTTTTGGCTGAATCCTTTCTGAACTTGAAATCAGGTACCTTTTCAACCTGGGAAGTGTTCAGCCAATCTTTACCACCTCTGTTGATGCTGGCCACTTGATGACGTTTAATTTGGGCATAAATATTGAAATTGCCCCAACTTACTTATAGGCTTCTATCACGCCCATGTTTTGGAAGTGTGCTTCCCACGTTCACATGTATCTCCTGTTCCCTGAGCTCTGTTAGACAGAATCGGTCCTTCCCAGGCAAGTGTCAGCTCTCAATCCAGAACAAAATTGTGTTTCGTGAGAAGTCACAGCTAACACAATGATGAACTGAATATTTGAGGAGCCTGGGAGAAATAATGGGGTTCATTTTAAATTCATACTAATTGTAGGCAAGAGCCTCGACCTTCTGAAATGACTCTGTAGTCAAAGGTTACTGCGGGCACCACAGAACACCAGCTACTGCGTCCACTGCTTTGCCTGGAGAGCGACGGCAGAGCTGAGGAAATGATGGCTCTTGCCAGCCTTTCTCTGAAGTTTGGCCTTTTGGCTCAGAAACATGAGGTTAATTTCAGCCTGGGCTGCTAGCTTTGCTTTTGAAAGCAGCTCATTTTAATAGCAACCTGCCTGTATCTTGAAAAGCGTCCAAAAGCAGCAAGAAAGGTTTGGCTAGTAATCTAGATCAGTAAATTAGCTATCACTGGGCTAGCAGTCAACAGAATACTTTGCAGTCCATCTCATTAATCTTTTATTTCTGCCTCTTCCCTCATATTTATTATATTCTAAATCACAGAAAAAATTGGCTATTCACTGCAGATAACTGGGGAAAAAATAAAATTTCTTGGTTTGCACATTACCCCGAGAATACCATTATTGCCAAGTTGGTTGGTAGTCACCTTCCATTCTCCCCTAAGCAAGTACTATAAACACCACTGTGGTGCAAAACATTCACAAACACAGGGGAATTACAGTTACTTCTCAGATGCTCACAAGATGGAGTCAGCAAGGTTTCACCACTCTTCTCTCTTCCATCCTTTTGTCTCTTTCTCATCTTTCCTTTTTGAAACACCAGCTACGTTAAGAGAAAAGCGGAATGGCGGTGTTTGGGAGCAGTGGAATGCTGCTTGCTACATGCTGCAGGTACGTACGCTCTGTTGGTGGGGCAAGCCTGGCCTTGCTCACTGGCTGCACTGAACTCGAAGATACCCGTAGAGCTCAGGTCAGGCTAGGTATTGATTCCTCTTACATCAATGTTTCCCCAGAGCGTAGGTGTTTATTCATAAAGCCGAGATGATGTTAGACAGGAGTTACAGCAGTGTAAAAACCTGCTGCAGGAAAGCTTTAGTAAGATTCAACAATCGATGTGCTGGTGCCACAGGGGCACCACGTGACTCTGGAGGAGCATGCCACTGCACTTCCATGCATGAAAGGAGAAGCACAGCGCAGCGTCAGCCTCCACTCCTGTTCTCCTGAGCACCTTTGCATATAGACCTTAATGGAATGTGACGAAAAGTGAACCCTGCATTGCCCAATGGACCGCTCAGAACCACAAGTTGCCCAAGAAGCTGCAGCTGTGTCCTCTACTGACACCCAGTCTGTAACTCACTCGCAAAGGCCTTGTTACCTGCCTCACAGTGCAGGGGACTCCAGGGTTCCACTGGGCAGGAGGTAGTCATTGTGAATGTGCTCTCTCTGATATACTTTTGAGTGTTGGTTGATTTGCTAAAATGTACGAATGGTTCTGTGCATGGCTAGACCATATACATCTTATGTAACTGTGGTGGTTTGAATGAGATGTCCCTTGTATCCTCTGGCATCTGAATGCTTGGTCTCCAGTTGGTGGCACTGTTTGGGGGTCTTCCCAGGTATAACCTTGCAGCATTTTGAGTTTGCTCTCTCTGCTTCCTTTTGTGGTTTGAGATGTGAGCCCTCAGCGCCTGCTCTTGCTGTCTTGCTTCCGCCACAGTGACGGTGACTGACCCCTACCCCTCTCTCTTCTGTAATACAGGTTGCCTTGGTCATGGTGTCTGTCATGGAAAAGGAACTAATACAGCACTCCCAAAGGTTTTTCATAAAAGTATTTATCAAATGAAAACTTGCTGTTTGGCTTTTGAATTTATTTTTAGAAGCTACATGCCAAATTTTTCCTGTGTCCTGAACTGGTTGTTTTTCTATTGGCTGAAAAATGCAGCTAGTGGCCAGAGCATCATTACATAAAATTCCAGACACTAGTTTACTATGAACTCTTTAACCTTTGCAAAGTAGAGCTGGGTGGGAGCAGGATGACGTAGACACTGGCCTTATCTGCTTCTGGCCCTGTGTGACCTAAGGCAAGTTCCTGGATTCTCTGGGACTAAGGTTCTTCTTCATAGGTGCTGGTTGCTGTTTTAGAGACCAGTGAGTGGCAGCTTGTGAGACTGGGAAGCACTGAATCTTGATTTACACAATCTACCGTGCATCTTCCTCTTCTTTCTACTTCAAAGAACCAGTCAGTTTCTTAAAGAGGAAATGAATGAGATAAAAGGGGTAGACAGTTGATAATTATTCCCTCCTGAAGAATAATATTTATTCCAATTTTAAAAATCTGTGAGTTTCTATTAAAAGAAAAAGTTTTCAGGCAGTAACTCAGTTGCTGGCAGCTCCCACTCCCCTTAGAAGCTGCACCAGGAAGATACATCTTGGGTATGGAGACTGGGAACCTCACACCCTGAAAGCAGCCAAGTGTCCTGCTGGGCTTGAGCTTTAGTTTGTTGCCTGAGGTTTGAGTGAAGTCTGAGTTCCTGTGTCATGAATTTCAGCGCATGACATTAGCTGATCTCTGCATGTCATGTTGACTTTGCTGTGCCCCAGCTTTGTACACTGATAACTGCGAGTGTTCTAGAGCTGTTCGCTCAGGCTCTGAGAGCTCTCTCTAATGTATGAATGGACATCTTCTTGCTGAACAAGACCAGATTCTCAGGACTGACTCTGGAGGTCTCTGGCTGATGTGTCTACATTAGCGGGAAGGCGAGTTGCCAGCGGAGGCACTCCAGGGGTGACCCATGTAGAGATGAAAGGGAACCCTGGCTGGAATCTCACCATCATGTTGAGGACTCTGTTTCCTGCACAGCTTTAGAAGTCTTTGTGACATTTGTCAACTCAATTTACTTTCTTTAATTCTGGTTATTTGCCCCTCCTTAAAAATTAATTCTAAACTTCTCTAAGGAGTCAGCTAAGTCATCATTCTCCTCAGCCTTGTGCTTGGCTCCATTTGAGGGCCCCTTCACTCCTTAGGCCCTTTTTACCCCATAGATCAGTCCAGGAAACGGTGGGGTGATTTGTGTCGCATCAGAAGAGCCATTTCTAACACACCCCAAGTTCCAACCCACTGTGATGTTGAACTCAGACTGCTGGGGTGAAGCATGGTTTCTAATATTTTAATGTGTCACATAATTGTAGAAGAGCCCTCCTCCTCTGTGTGTGCCTCAGTCACCTTGGCAGGAGACAAAGAAGTTGTTTTGCTGGTCTCCAGCCAATGCAGGGATGGGATGAGCAGCGCCTACCCAATTGCATATGCATGGAAGACCTCTCTCCTTGGAACATTCTCAGCCTTTATTTGAGTATGCCTAGAGGAAGTTCTCATGCTGAAGAGCTAGGTCTTAGGATAGTGGCATAGGATTTGTATGGAGAGTGTCAGAGCTCCAGGCAGATGGTGGACAGCCCAGGGGAGTTCTGCCCTGATCTGGGAGTTTGCCATGAAGGTTTCATTCCTCCTTCCTTCTGTGTTTGCTTTTTCTTCCTAGTCCCAGCTCTGCCTTGCAACCAGACAGCCTTCTCTTCATGTTCTCTAGGCTGATGGTCCAGTTCACCTATGTGAAATCAACTCCCACTGGTGACGAAGGCGTTAGCTGAAAGTGCTTCCCATGCTCCTTTCTCACGGCACAGACCTCCTCTGGTGGAACTCCTTGTCAATGTATGGAGAGGGAGACGACTGGCCCTTAGGGGCCTATCTGAGTCTACTAGAGCAGAAGAAACCACACAGACTGAAATGGCTCAGTCTGACATCTCTGAGAGACGATCCAGGTCCCAATAGGATGTTTGCTCTAGATTTTGAAATTTCACTTCTTCCTCTGTATTAGTTACTTTCCTCCTTGCTGTAATTAAACACTTGACAAAGCAACCTAAGGGAGAAGGGTTATTCTGGTCACAGTTTCAGGGCATGGCAGCAGGAACCTGAGGCACCTCACCCTGCATCCACAGTCAGGGAGCAAACAGAAATGAATCCTATTTTCTCCTCTGTTTGCAGCCCTAACCAAGGACATTTAGAGATTTTTCCTTTCTGAGTTAACCTTTTCTGCAAACACACACACATAGAGAGCCAGAGATTTGTTTCCATAGAAATAGAAACACACACACACACACACACACACACACACACACGGAGAGAGAAGTTTGTTCCCATGGTGATTATAAATCCTATCAAGTTGACAACCAAGCTTAAGCTTTAACCTTTACAATCAGGACAGTTCTGGATCATTTCCTCTGCTTGCGTATCTTTTTCTTTTCTCTGTCTTACCACCTTCCCCTTCTCCCTCTATTCTGTCTCAGAGAAATACCCACAATGCACTGTGCATACACATTGCCCAGCATGAAGCTCTAGTGCCCTCTGATAGTGTCTAAAGTAGACTTCATGACAGTCACGCTATCAGCCATGGTGGATGTTGACCAGTGTCAACATGTTCTGATAAAGACAAGGTTAGGACTGTTTGTGATGGCTGTAGCCACAACAAATCAACCAGCAGTAAAGCAAGCAAAACTTCCAACAATTCCCACAGGGAAATAAAAAAAATCTATGAATGATAAAAAAAAAAATACAGCGAGACAGTCAAGAAACTCCCAGACTAAGTAGGTCTAACCACTTTACTGGCCTAGTCCTTTACCGTGTCTGTCTTGATGTCTGTAAGCAGTGGCTGTCGTACATTTGCTCTCAGCAGAAGAGAAAGAATACACAGTGTGTTTATGGAGTTAAAGGTATTGCCAGAAAATCATTGAACCAAACAGGTTATTTGTTGCAGAGGGCAAACAAATACAAGAAATGTGTGTTTGAGCCTCTGATGAGAGGCATGGTGACTATGAGGAGTAAGGACACTTTGATGACATCTGTGATGTTGTTAGCTAAAAGGTAGTGATTGGGTTCTCGTTACTGTTTTCTCATTTTGAATTATTTTGTTTTATAGCCCTTTTACATAATCTGATAAACAATTTAATACTTGAAAATGTGCCTCAAACACACATACATAGACAAAATGAAGAAACAGCTCACAATAAGAAGACAAGGCCATGCCTTTCTAGATTACCCCTGTCATCCCTCTTCCCATCAAAGATGGCTTTTTTATGATTTTTCAAGGCAAGGTTTCTCTGTGTAACATCCCTGGGTATCCTAGAACCAGCTCTTGTAGACCAGGCTGGCCTCAAACTCACAAAGATTCACCTGTCTCTGCCTCTGAAGTTCTGGGATTAAAGGTGTGCACCGCCACCACCCCGCTCAAAGATAGCTTTTATAGGTTGAAAACCTTGATTTTGCTTTTGTTCTTAAGATTTAATTTTATTTTCAATTGTGTGCGCGCGCACACACACACATGCTCGTGCTGTGGAGACCAGAATAGAGTGTCAGATCACCTGGAGCTGGAGTTACACTCTTGTGAATCGTCTATCATGAGTGCTGGGAATTGAACTCAGGTCCTGCGCAAGGGTGGTGCATGCTCCTAACTGCTGAGCCATCTCTCCAAGAGCCCCAGATGGTTCCTTCTTGCCATTCAAATCTCAGCTTCAGTGTTACCTTAGAGATCCATCCCTAATACCCATGCCTTAGGAACCCTAGCAACCACTAACATCAACCATCCTCTCTCCTCTTCTCCTCCTTGTTAACTTTCCTCAGCCACCTGGTAGCTGGCTGTTAACTAGTATTTTGTCAGTCTTCCCCTACAAAGAAGAAAGCAAAGTGGAGTGCTCACCTGTCTTACCACCTGGTGTCCCCAGAGCACAGGCAGTGCCTGGCCTGAGGAAGCAGGTTAATCATTCCTTCTAGCCACACACTCCACACACTTTCCTCTCTTCATCTTCTGGACCTTCCCCGAGGCCATTTCAGCGGAGATGTTATTTCTGGTCCACCAAAATGAATGGTTATCAGACAGCTAATGCAGGAAAGAGCTTTACCCTGACCTCCCCTGGCTGAGGACTCCATGGTACTGGACACCATGCATTCTCTTATTGATCAGCAGCTACATTTTGGTCGTAGAATCTGATTGGTACACCAACATCCACCCACTGTCTGTTAATGCGGGAACCGCTGGAGGTCAGTGAGTGCCAAAATGCTTTCCAGCCCCAAGATAAAGAAAAGCTCTGGACGAGAACCACGTGCCCACCCTTGACTCGCGGCAGAGGTGCTGGCTCTGCAGGCCAGCTGGAGAGCATGCTTTGCTTCATGGACATGGACATGGACAGACAGAAGATGGGCCTGATGAGTTGCCTTCCCTAGCACTGTTGCTTTCCCCCGGTGGGCAGCTCTCCCCTCTTCTCACTGCCCAGCTCCAGTGCAGTGGCCTGAGTCTGAGCTTGCTCTGTCTGGGAATATAATACTACATTTTCTGCTAATAGCTGTATTTTACATGATAATGAGGCCAACTTTTTCTGTAGAGTCTACTTCATTTATGCAAAATAGACATAATTTGGAACGTGTATGAATCATGCTGTTCTTTCAAGGAGCAGAGACACTGTTATGGAACCTATAAAATACAATTTTCTGGGCTCTTGTCAGGTTAACAAAATAAAATGTTGGTCCTGTGTTCACCAGAGATAATGTTTATTGGGAAGCTTCAGGTAAAACAGAAAAGAACATTTGAATCTCATGTGACTTCCTGTTCTAAGAAGGGAAATGGTCTTTGCCCATTTTCTACACTTTAAAGTAGTGACCTTGACACACTGGTAGCCTGAAAGCATTAGGGAGACTTTGTCACTGATTTCCAATAGTATAGTTTAGAAGAGCTATTCCAAATTGAACCTCGGTAATAGCAAGGAAACGGAAGAAAACTAAATTAGCAGGGAGATGCAGCAAAGGCCTTTGAAAGTGCCATTGCATCTCTTTATGTGATCCCCACAAGAAACCCACTGTATCCTGGAAAGAAAACATTTGCCTCTGAAAGATGACAAATACCTTTGCTTTATTAAAGACAATGGGTTATTGCTCGTAAGTGGAGAACTGAGAATTTGCATTTATTGAATCAACATGTTTGTCATCAACATGTGGGGGCTTGTCTCAAAACATGATAACCTGCAAGAATACCATTCTGCAGTTTGGTATTTAGATAGAATTAATTTTCCATATTAACTGAAAAGTTGGGCATATCAATTAATAGTTAAGCATTCTTAGCTCTTGGGGCATTTATTGATCTTTGTCTTTTATGTGAACTTGAAAAACAGATGCCTCATCATTGAAAACACATTCAGCTCTAAAAAGCCTAAGTTCAGGGTAAGTTCCTGAAAGACAGCTGGAAGGAAACTTTACACTCACACACAAAATCTTTGTTTTCATTGAAAATAGATTTTTTCATATAATATATTCTGATTACAGTTTCCCCCTCCCAGATCTCCCTACTTCCCCACCTAAATCCTCACCCTTCCTTTCTCTCATTAGAATACAAACAAACACCTAAGAAGATAATACAATAAGATAAAATAAAAACAAGTCAGGATCGAACAAAATAAACAAATGGGGGGAAAAGTCAAATAAAAAGCTCAAGAAACACATACAGATGCTGGGAACACACTCACGCGTAGAGAAAACAAAACTGGAAAGCACATTTGTAAGGTAAACATCTGCAGTAGGGTGCAGACAGCATTGTGAAACAAATCCTCCAGAACTCTCAGTGAGTTCACTTTATGTGGGCCATTTGCGAGCGAGCACGGGGCCTGCCCTTATGTATGGTTTGTATACCTAAGTGAGACTCAGTTGGAGAAAACTAATTTTTCCTTTCTAAGTGGTTATTAATTCAAGATTCTTCTGGATTATGGATGGGAGCTTATTTCTGCTTCCTCCCTCAGCAACAGGACCTCATCTTGCCTAGACCTGGTCAGGCCTTGTGCACGCTGCCACAGTCTCTGTGAGCTCATATGTCATACACAGTTTGAAGCTTGGACCTAATGCCAATGACCTGGCACAGAAATGTGAATATTTGCTTATTTTAAACTAATAATTTATTAATTTTTATTCTTTTCAAAAACAAGAGCTCAAAATAGTACACATGCATGTGCATATTCATGTGTGTGTTTGTGCATGTATGTGTGTGCTCTCTACTTTTTTTGAGACATGCCCTCAAATCTGGCTAGACTGGCTAGGCAGCAAACTTCAGGGATCCGACTGATGCCCCACTGCTGAGCTGCTGTGAGCTGCCAGAAGCAGCTTTGGACCTGGATACTGAAGATCCAAACTTAGGTCTGCGTACTTGTGTTCACTGACTGAGCCACCTCCCGCTCCTGGGCCCCCACTTTGGCCTGACTGCCAAGGTTCACTTTGATCTGGGGAGATGATAGACTAGGTTTGATGACAGTTCCAGAATGTCTTCTGAAGAAAGGCATGCACAGAGAAAGTTTTACATGTAATTGTAGGTACTTTCGATCTTTCTGGGCCTGGGCCACCAACATAGGACCTTGCCTTGCATCTTGCTGAAAAATCTGGATGTTGTAATCTCTGGCGTTAGCACAACTCTCGATGGAGAGTTTCGTTTTCTTCTGCAGTGTGATATTTCCAGACAGACAGAAGCATTCGTTGAGCCCTTCACCATGATTTCTATTTAAGACGCTGATAATCATGAGGGAAGCAGCTATAAAGCTGTGTGAAATACTTATGGATAGAAGCTGGTTTTTCATCAGGCTGTTTGCCCTTATAAAAGAAAACCCTGTATATTGTCTTGAACTGTAATGTCCTTTGTGTCTTAAGATATAAATACTTAATCTATTTTCTGAGTAAAGTTAATTCATGCCAGCATTCAGATTCTTTTAGAAGAATTGAAACCTGGCTTTAATTCCAATTAGCAATAATTGATGGGTTTAAATAACAGGCACACTCCATGTGACGGTTAAACTTTTCAAAAGTGTTTGGGAAACTAGTAACACTAGTGAAATCATTGCTTTTACTTACAGCTTAAATCCTTTATTGTTTTGTAGTTAATGGTTGTCTAATGTGTAAAGCCCTTTACTAGACTTTGTTCTACATGGAAAGGAAAAAAGTCAAAATGGCTCCAGTCCCACTAATCAAGTGAGCCCTTCTCTCACAGAAGGGGAGTAGAAGTGAATGTTAATAGTAAGCGTGGAGAGAAAAATATGTGAGAATCGGGCTAGGGAAGCCAGGAAGGCCTTGGCAAGCTCCGCGAGCAGGACCCTAGCCGGATAAACAGTTGTTGCTTGAATAAAAAAGGTCTTTGCAGAGCCCTCTTCTGTTCTTTTTATTTTCCTGAACTCTATTCCTAATTCCGCATAAATGCCTGGGAGAATATAACTTGCCACAGTCCCCACCCTTGACTAGAATACATAGGAGAAACAAGCAAGAAGCATGTGGAGCCAGGGTGGGGATAGGGTTAACCAGCCTAGAAGAAATCAGCAGAGTTGTTCTGGGCCACATTTAAATCTCTACTGCAAATCCACTGGGGAGAGTGGAGCATCCTTGGCTCCATCCTCATCATAGCCCATTGCTCCAGATGTAGAGACAGTGGCCACACCAGGTTCTTTCTGCCCACAGCAGTGAAAGCTTTCTTTCTGTCATCGGGTACTCACATGACATTTGAGGTGTGAGCGTGGTTACTGGTGAGGGTTTTAGGACCAACTGGCCAGGCCATGAGACTCTTCACCACCTACCAACTGTGTCATTTGACCGTGCTGCTTTGACTTGGTCAATACTGTTAGCTCATAAAAGGAGGAGCTAACAGTAGCACCTAGTCTTGAGGCTCGCTGTTGGTGTGCCCTTTGGCCCATTCCTCGCCATCATTATCATTACCATTTGAAGTCAAAGCAGTTGGGCTCAGAGGTTAATTAACTTGCCCCATTTCACACACAGTATGACCTAGAGCCTGGGGCTTTCTCTGAGCCTCACTGCAAACTCTGCACACAGAATGCATCTGTAGTGAACTGAACAGAATTTCAGAATTGCATTTTCAGATTTTGCCACAGACAAACCTGTTTTACGTGTGTTCTCTGTTGGTGACCCTGTCCACTTCTAGACTTTTATGTCATGTGACTCAAGGTTGACAGTAACACATTTAGGACCTGTTATCTATAAATTAGGTTTATTGGAACATCAGTGCCTTTGTTGGTCAGATATGTCTCACAGCCACCTTTGCGCTGCAGTGGCAGCGTTGGAGTTGTGAGGAATTGGTGGTCTCCGAAACCTGAAATATGTATGCCCTGGCCATTTACAGAAAATTGAAGAGTTTCCTAATCTCACTTAGTATTTTAATCTTTCCCCCTGAGATCTTGATCCTTAAATTTTAGACACCCATCAAATTCTTCTACCTCCATACCCCATGTCCTCCTTAAAATCAGCATTGATCAGATGGTTCACATTTATTGTCCAGGAGAGTAAATCCCTCCTGAGCTTCCCATCCCTTCTAGGGACACTGCCGTATGTCAGCATGCCGTCTTCCTTCTCACTGCCTGGGACCAGTCTGCCATGAATGCCTGTCTGTTCATTATCCCAAATGCATGACCCGCTTGAGAACATTGGATTGGACTTGGAATGTGCCATTGTTTCCCATTCCAGAGCCCGGAAATTCCTCTCCTGAAGGTATTATCGGATAATAGCTGTTGGTGCATCTCTGTCATGGGAGATAGGTCCATGCTGAGTTGTAGACATGCTTTTCAAGTAAAAATTTGGAAATGGTAGGCAGAATATTCCTCAGCCTGTAGTTTCTTTACCTGAACATATGAGGGGAAAGGGGTTATCCAGTTGATCGAGTTTGCACTTCAAAAGCATTTGTTTTGTGCTCTCACCTGGAATCTCCGCTGTTTGATGCAAGGTCTCCTTCACTGGGGGGAACAAGTTAAACTCTTAATGTGACATTATCATCTTTCTTGTTCATCCAAAGAGCAGAGACAGACGATAATTTTGATCCTCATCAGTATTACTTGAATATTATTATAAAACTCATGTTCTTATTAGCTCTGTTATTCTCTTATGAATTTAAATTATTCTCTGATAACTGGTAAAGAGCACCGAGGAATATCGCACAAATAAGCTTGAAATACAAAGGGATTAGTGGGTAATTAATATCCACTCAATGCCTTAGCAGCTTTGATCTTGGTATTTGTTTTATCTGGCAAATATTTTCATAGTGCCTTAATTTCAGCCTCTATTTGAAACTTAGGCAGGAGTTGTCTTTGTTTTCTGAGAACAGCAGATATGTTGACAGCACTTATGTGTAGAGCTGAGGCCATAAATTAATTCTGATTCTCCCAGCAAAGACATTGGTCTTTGTGTAACACAAAATAATCTCAAGAATAGCAGGTCCATGTGCCAAACAATGGTCTTTAAAGACTCATATTTTCTTTATTGCGGATAATATAATACATCTATAAGCTTCCCCAAATCCTCCCTGGAGTTTTAATTATCTGTAGACTTTCAAAGATATATTTTGATCAGATATGTAAAGAAAAAGTATAGCTCAATTACTGTCAAATTAAGGATGATTTCACATCCTGATTCAGAGAAAGATGCCGCCCGCCAGGATTGCTGAAATTCCGAAAGAAACTAGCAAGTGTTTGTGGATGTTAAGCTAGCACAATGATTCTGTGCCCTTTGAGAAAAGCTGCCTCCTGTAGTGGTGGCAGCTGCTGTTGTCACTGTGTCACATTGTTTGTAAGCTGGTGACCCTGTAGGACCTCCCATCTACCTGGCAGGTAGCACTCCAAGACTCACTACTAGATCACGCAAGTAGATTCATATCTTTTAGGAAATACGAGCTTGCAGGTCTGCAGTACCATCCAGTGGTCATCTAGAAAAAAAAAAGCTTGTGTTCATTTATTTTTTCAGTACTGAGGGTTGAACCTACAGACCTCCCACATGCTAGGCAAGTGCTCTACCACTGAGCTGCACCCCAGGCTTTTTTTTGAGATAGGGTTAGCTATGTAGTCCTGGCTATCCAGAACTTGCTGTGTAGATCAGGCTGGCTTCTGCTATAGAATTCACAGAGATCCTCTTGCGTCTACTCTCAAGCACTGGGATTAAAGGTGTGTACCAACTTGCCCCTCTATTTTTTTTATTTTGAGACAAGATCTTTCTAAGGATCCTAGCTGTGCTCCTTCTGAATCCCAGATGGATTTGAATTTGAGATCCTCCTGCCTCAGCCTCCTGGATAGCTAGAATCATAGACATGCATCATCAGGCCCTACTCCCAATGATTTTGTTGCCAAGAGCTAGAGAGTTTGATCAATAGATAGAGCATGGCCTTAGACTAGTCACTTTGTGCTTAAAGTGGGAAGTAATGCCTGTTTCATAAGAGGTGTGATGGGAAACACAGGGAGAATCCTGCAAGACATCAGGTGCACCGTCGCTTCTGGGAACGCTGTAGTGATGGTGACTGTTGACGTTGTCATCAACATTGTGTTTGAGGCTTATTCTAATTATACAACAGTTGTGTTTGGTGTTCAAAAATTTTCCTTGTCACCTAGAGATGCTCCAGTTAGAGGGGAAGAGTCACGTCACTCTCAATGGGGAAGTAGTGCTTCTCTAGGTTGCTAAATGCGCTACACAAAAATATATGAAAGTTATGCACAACAGTTCATGTTTAAAAATGGAAACTGCTTGCTTTGGCACAAAGAAGTGACTAGGGATATGAAAATGCACAATAAATAGTGATGTGGCCTGGGAGAGCTGACTCCATCCCTCACTAGCCACATCAGCAGAAGACCTGGTCCTGTCCCTCACCCCTGACCTGGGAGAGCTGACCCTGATGGCAAGGGCACAGAAAAGCTGGCTACCCCTTGCCTGAGGGGTCACTCTCAGTGGCCCAGACTGACCCATATCCAGGTTTTGAGTTGGCCCACTCTAATATCTACCCATCAATGACCTCCTGGAGCTCATGAAGGGACTGGTCCTTCAGAACTCTAGCTGCAGTATCTCCATGACTCAGGGCAACAAGAGGAGTTTTAGTGAGGGTCCAGTATTGATGCTGTATGAGAAACCAGAGTGCCAACTCATTGCAATGAACATTTGCAAGTAAAGCTGTTTTAGTAACTGATATACTACATGGTACACAGAAGCTCCCATGCCATCACAATTACTTAGTGTGCAGTGGTGGGGCAGGAAAGACGGAGGAGCAAAGTGGACAAGTCCGGGGCAACTGGAGACATGACAGCTGTGTGACTGTATGGGAGACCTGTGCTATTGATGGAAGAGCAGGTATTTTTAATTTTAATAATTTTAATCTTTAAATTTTTTTTTTGTTGGGCAAGGTTACAAGGATGGAGGGCAGATATGGAAGGGCTGGAAGATAGGTGGGATTGGAGTATATGATGTGAAATTCCCGAAGAATCAATAAAAAAATTAAGTTTAAAAAATACACAGTCATTCATAATTTTTAGAATGATATTCAGGGTCTGTTTCAACACATGGAAAAGAACCTTTGACATATGTCGTGGTTAGTATTTTGCCAGCTTGATATAAGCTAGAGTCTTCTGGGATGAGCGAATGTCAGTTGAGGAATTGCTTCCTTACAGATTTGCCTGTAGACTGGTCTGTCGTACACTTTCCTGATGTGGGAGGACCCCGCCTACTGTGGGCAGTTCTACCCCTGGGCAGGTGGCTCTGCATTGTATCAAAAAGCAGACTAACCATGTGGGGCAAGCCAGTAAGCAGCAGCCCTCTGTAGTCTGCTTCAGCCCCTGCATCCAGGTTCCTACCTTGAGTTCTTGCCCTTCCTTTCTTCAGTGATGGATTGTGACAGAGGACGGATAAGCCATACGAACCCTTCCCAAGTTACTGCTGGTCAGAATGCTCTGTCACATCAACAGAGAGCAAGTAGAACAGCATCTTGAAAATAACAGCTAACAGTACGGACTAGCTGGCAGAAGCTTGACCGATGTCTCTGTGAAAGGCCAAAAAGCAATATTAGACTTCAGAAGCATTCATTGTTTTCTGTAAAGTTGGGTAACTTTATAGACTAGGATTTGTCTCAAGGCGCACTTACTACCTTCGTTCCCTCATCTTTCTAACGAGGAGTGGTCTGGTGCTCCTGGTGGCAGATTTGGAAACTACTGAAATAAAACCCTCCCTTGAGCCTCTTCTCACTTTGTTTTTTAAGAGTTTTTTCTATACGTTGCTAAAGCCTTGTATATGTAAAATAAGCTAGCATGGAGACCTGAGCAGAAGACTTAGAATTCTAATTAATATTGTTTTAAAAACCCTACGGCAGATGCATCCTCTGCAGTTACTTGTGTGCCAGTTTGGGACTCTGACTTCGCAGAGCTTAAGTGCTTTACGCGGACGTCAGACGGGGTTATATAAACGAGGCTCCTCAGATGTCTCATTTTCCTGTTCCTCTTATTGCATCTAGCAGGGACTGCACTGTGGTAAGTGCTCGTTTCTCCTGTGCCTGTGACCTGTCAGGTCACCCAGCACAGCGGCAGGGGTGGGAGGAATGTGATTTGGAATTAGTCATGGCTGACGGACTCAGACACCTACTTTTTTCTTTTCATTGGTTTATGGGTTTCTCACTATGGTGCCTGCTTTTCTGTTGTTTGAGTTCCCACCTGGAGGGGATGTCTGCCTTATGTATTGTTAATAACCTGTGGACAAAGTAGGATAAAAGCAGTATGGGAGACCCATCATATTGTCATCCACTGTAATCCCAGTGCTCAGGAGGCTGAGGCAGAAGAAGAATGAGTCTGATGCCAGCCTGGACTACATTAAAAAAAATTTTTTTTAAAGTTTTAAAGCAAATGATTAAGCTTTATTAACTTTAAGGCACCTTTCTTTAGGGTTTTTTTTGGCGCGGGGGTTATTTATTGTTTATACACAAATAAAGCTAAATGTGTATATAGACCGCCATGTGCATGTTGATTTGGTCCTATGTTAAATAGGGTCAGTGGCATCAAGACAGGAGAGCCATAGCTTCTGTCCAAGCCCCAGCAAGGGGTTTGTTACACAGGAGGTGCTCAGAAGAAACAAACCAGTCTCCAGGCAACTAATCAGTTGCAGAAAGTAGGCTCTGGCTGGAGTGCCAGTCCTCCGAGTGTTGTTAAACCACGGAGCCTCAGTTTCCCTATTTGCACAGAAGTATGTGACAGTGTTTGTTTTGTCATTTTAAAGGATCGGGAGTCTGAGACTCAAGGGGAATGTTGGTCCACTTCTAAGCTTTGGATGATGTTGGTTCTGGGAGTTCTCCTCCGTGTTGTTTCTGTGTGGTATTTACTGCATGCCATTGTTGGTCCACTTCTGAGCGTTGGATGATGTTGGTTCTGAGAGTTCTCCTCCGTGTTGTTTCTTTGTGGTATTTACTGCATGCCATTGTTGGTCCACTTCTGAGCGTTGGATGATGTTGGTTCTGGGAGTTCTCCTCAGTGTTGTTTCTGTGTGGTATTTACTGCATGCCATTGTTGGTCCACTTCTGAGCGTTGGATGATGTTGATTCTGGGAGTCCTCCGTGTTGTGTCTGTGTGGTATTTACTGCATGTCATTGTCATGCTAGTTCTGAGCGTTGGATGATGTTGATTCTGGGAGTCCTCCGTGTTGTATCTGTGTGGTATTTACTGCATGCCATTGTCATGCTAGTTCTAACGTCCCACTGCCATTCAGCAAATGAATATTGAAGCTTCAGAAGCTAATATTATGATACTAAAGTTGAGGAAAATGGTAATTTCTTCTCAATTATTTGACTTACAAACACTAGTTGGACATAATTATAATTCCTTTTGGTTTTTTATGGGGAATTACTCAGAATTATATATACTCATGATTAAATCATTTCTCTCTGTTCATTAAAAGCTTTTATTCATAGATGAATGAGTATAAAATTACTATGGAGGTCTAAGATAGTTAGATGAAAGTTTGGCATTTAATGGATTGCTGTCACTGCACAGGACATTAGATCAGGACAAGTGTCACACAGAATTCACTCTTAGATACGTTGTCTCTTTAATGATGGGGTTTACTTGAAATGAAATCTTGCAGGCTTCGATGAAGAAAATCAATCAGCGTGTGCGGTGTCTTTTATTCGCTCTCTGGCTCAGTGTGCAATTAGATTTCCTGCACAGGATCACAGTATGTGGCATATATTAATTTTATACTCACCCTGCCCATATTAATTTTCTAGTCTCCCCGCTGAAAAGTGATGCCCCAAATGTACTAATAAAGTCATAACCATTAGGCAGAGTCACTAGCATTGCGGTTCTGTTTTGTTTTATTTTCAGCTTTTTCTGTATATTTTTAGCTGATACGTTAATGATTGAACCTATCCGAGTTCACTTTCGTTATGTGCTGTCAGGGAGTGCTGAACTACAGAGACTGTCGACATATGACCCAACACACTGTCCAGGCAGGAAAATAAGATGCAATCTCACACCGTTCTATAAAGCGTCTTGTCAGTATGCGCGTTCATATAGAGAAGAATAGTGGGGTCTGGATGAAAACTTTGGCAAAGACACTCCTCAGACATGTTGCTAAGCTCTGAGAAACATTAACAGATGGAATAAGACCACTGACAGGTGAGACCCAAACACTGCCCGTTGCTAGCTGCAGCCGGGCTGGAGACCAGGTTCTATTTGTTCTACTGTGGAACCCCAGCTTGAAGCACAAGCCACAGTGGCTTNGCTTGCACAGACCTTCCCCTCATCCCAGAAAAGCAACTCAGATTATGGCTCAGAGAATAGAAAAGAGCTTGTCTTCCCAGAGGGCAGCTCCACTCCCAAAAGAAGCAGCACTTCCTCAGGTAATTCCCCAAAGCAGTATCTTCAGCTCCAGTAGATGAAGCTAATGAAGATGTGGGTCTGTGTGCTGATATGGGGGTGGGGAGAATCCGCCCTCTTTGCACAGCAGGTAATAGAACATTTGTGTCACATGAAACTGCATAGAAATTAAAGACAGGGAAAGAGTTAGCTTTACCTAGAATGTCAGGGGCACATTTGAAGAGAAACATCCCAGGCATGGCTCCCTCAGCAGAGATACATGCTCAGGAGTAACTGTGTTAGGAAGAGCCCAGGCAGGTGGACCGCGTGAGAACTGGGGAGCTGCTTCCTTACCTAGAGCTGTCAGCAGTAGCACAGGGCATTTCTTTGGGAAGGTTTTGTTGCTGTTGTGTTATTGTATACTGGCATGCTGCTCTCTGAGAATATTTTTATATATATGCATAGTTCTCTCTGTAGTTTATCTTGGCCAATGCCATGTAGCTAGAAGCTTTCCAATTATACTTTGAACTTTGTGACTAATCATTAGATTTCACTAGCAAAGAGCCCATAATTTTGGAGTATATGATCATTATAAGGACATGTTGCAGAAAGAGATTGTTTCCTCCTTTTACCTGATAAAAATGATGTTTGCGGTTATGTTAGAAGAGAGAGTTAGCTATGAGATAGACATCAAGTTGTGGTTTGTAAGTATATGTCAGTCCAGGCAGACTAAGTGGTATGTTTGGGTAACTCAGGGAAAAGTCCAGATACATTCCCAGGGCAGGTACCTACTGATGTTAAAGGTTGCTACTTCTGCTTAAGTGAGGGCTACGTTGAATTTGTTCAAGATTGAGTCCTTTGACAAAGAGCTTCAAAGAGTCATAAGATAACCACAAATGGTCAGTCATGAGATAACCTATAGATTTTGTCATTCTTCCCAGTGAGTCATGCCCAAAGATGTCACTAAAGGAAACAAAACAAAACAAAATCAGTCTTTAATAATATGAGACTGTAAGATAGGCCATCTGACATAAAGCCGTAGTTAACTCTTTGCTGAATGCTTATTAGTAATGCGTGTGCAAGGAAGATAAAGTTGTGGGGTGTGGGGTAAACAAAGTCACCAGCTCCTTCCCTGAAGATCTTCCTGGGAAGATGTGGCAGGCAGTCATATGCTATATGCTAAATACAAGACACCGTGTGATTAAGGGCCAGGTTGTCTATTTCTGACCTGCTTTATTTGTTCTAAAGGCTTCTTACAGAGTTCTATATCATGGGAACCTGACTGTCTTGACTTAGGCCAGAGATCAATAGACTTGCTGTATATGGAACCAGCCTGGCCTGCACTGTCTGGGTTGTGTGGTTCCCTTCTTGGCTCTCTTTGATCTTCACTAGATCACAGCTGACTGGATCCAGGGTCTCTGTAACGACAGAGAAAGAAGAGAGACGGGGATACTGTAACCAAAGGCAGCATATTCGTCTAGTTTCTGTGCTCTACCTGGGCAGTAGACAGGGTGAGTGGGCCAGATGTGCCAGCTTTTTTCTTTAGGAGACTACAAACAGTACAGGCTGTGGTAACTTTGTTTTCTCTTAGTACAAGAGATCTATTTTATTTGCCTATATTTGTGTGTGCTTATGAAAAACACTGACTTGCTATAATGGCAGTTTTGTGACTGTGATAATTTAATAAACCATTTGTGCTGGCTAGTTTACGTCAGCTTGATACAAGCTAGAGTCATCTGAGAGGAGGAGCCTCAGTCAAGAAAATGTCTCCGTAACATCAGGCTATAGGCAAGCCTATGGGGCATTTTCTTAATTAGTTATTAGTGTGAGAAGCCCAGCCGATTATGGGTAGCAGTATCCCTGGGCTGCTGGTCCTGGGTTCTATCAGTAAGCAAGCTGAGCAAACTGAGCATGTCAGTAAGCAGCTCCTCTCCACAGCCTCTGAATCAGCTTCTGACTCCAGGTTCCTGCCCTGTTTGAGTTCCTGTCCTGATGTCCTTCCGCGATGAACAGTGGTATAGAAGGGTAAGCCAAATAAACCCTCTCCTCCCCAGTTGGCTTCTGGTCATTGGGTTCATCATAGCAACAAAAGCCCTATGTAAGACATCATTCCTTTTTTGAAAATAGTTTATTTTCTCATACAATATATTCTGTTTATAGTTTCCCTCCCTCTTCTACTCAGTTCCTCCCCACTTCTCCTCCCCTTTTGAAAAGAATGGGCTTCTAAGAGATAACAACCAAATGTGACTAAATAAAATATAATAAGATGAAGCAAAAACTTTCTTATGGAAGTTTCATATGTCATATCCTGACAGGAGGAAAAGAGTCCCAAGAGCAGGCAATAGTCTGAGACTCATTCTCACAGTCAGGAATCATAAAAATACTAAGCTAATATATATAAAACCTGGTGTAGACCCATGTCTACCCTGTGCTCACTGTGTCAGTCTCTGTGAGCTCATATGCACCTTGCTTAGTTGATTCAGAGGGCTGTGTTCTCCTGGTATGCTCCATCCACTCTGAAACTCCATTCTTCTTAGAAAAGCAAGCTATAGAGGTAGCATTCTCACGTCATATAGTGCCTTCATTTTCAGTGTCCAGCACGGTGGCCGTCAGTGTAGCCAGAGGCATGCAACCATTGCAGTCAGCTTTAGGACATTCTCATGAACCCAAAAGTAGCTTTCATTGCTCTGCAATCCTCCCACCCCACCCACAAGTAAGTGTCTCCTCCTCAGTCTACTCTAAACAGCCTCTGATTAGATTCTGTCTCGATGAAACAGGCAAGACAACCTTTTCTAAACACTCACCTGTGATGGTTGTAGCTGTGAGAGTTTGCTGAATCTGCTGGAAAAGCGTGCAGTGTGCCTGTGACTGATTGGAAGATTGCGTTATCACCGGGATGCTAACAACATGAAGGAAGGTACTTTTCAGGCACCGTCATGTATACCTCAGCCATTTGTTCTACCTCTCCACATGAGTGCTTTTAACAGAATAAAATCTGCAATAAATAGCTTATTGATTTTATATTTTTAGGCCTCTGGTATACTAGTTAGCAAAAGCCCCTGGGACTTCTGTGTATCAAATTTGAAGGGATAACTCCCCCCCTTCTGAGAGGTTACAGCACCACAGGGTAGGGATGGATTTGCAAAAAAGACAAATGAGTATAAAATAATGTCAGAATGCTCTTAACAGCACAGCACTTATGGAAGGGAGAGTCACTTCTGGAGACTTGTGGGGCGGGCAATCAGCAACAGCTGCTACAGAGGTAGCCTGCAGACAGCTGATGCGATAGGAAGGCAAGGCAAAGGACCAGAGTGCTCAAACATGTGAAGATAGGGCGCACTGTAGAGTGCTCAGACATGTGAAGATAGGGCACACTGTAGAGTGCTCGGACATGTGAAGATAGGGCACACTGTAGAGTGCTTAGACATGTGAAGATAGGGCACTGTAGAGTGCTCAAACATGTGAAGATACAGCACACTGTAGAGTGCTCAGACATGTGAAGATACAGCACACTGTAGAGTGCTCAGACATGTGAAGATACAGCACACTGTAGAGTGCTCAGACATGTGAAGATAGAGCACACTGTAGAGTGCTCAAACATGTGAAGATAGAGCGCACTCTAGAGTGCTCAGACATGTGAAGATACAGCACACTGTAGAGCGCTCAGACATGTGAAGATAGAGCACACTCTAGAGTGCTCAAACATGTGAAGATATAGCACACTGTAGAGTTCTCAGACATGTGAAGATAGAGCACACTCTAGAGTGCTCAAACATGTGAAGATCCAGACAATGTAGGACCTTAGGGTGTGAGCAGATGACAGTGAAGGAGGATGGGATGTAGGGTGCTGAAGAGAAGCCTCTGATCTGAGTCAGCATCTAGAGAGTCCTGTGTGAGGTACCAAAAAGCAGTGTCCTCCACCACAGCTATCTCCTAGGACTGCTATGGCAAGGGACCACACATGGCGGTGCAGAGTAATACTTACCTTCCATAGTTCTGGAGTCCATGAGCCTACCCTACAGTAGAGGCTCCTCAGAATGTGTTTCCCTGTTACTCTAGGAAAGGGAGCTTTCTTTCCCCCTCTAGCTGCCG
>LOEQ01002703.1:200511-212124 GCA_001685075.1 Bramus lutescens
TCTCTCTCTCTCTCTCTCTCTCTCTCTCTCTCTCTCTCCTCTCTTTCTCTCTGTAGCACCTTGATTTAAGGCAACAAAACCTTGGTGTTTGGATTATGTTCTCCTAATGTGAGCGCATGACTCTGAATCTAGAGGCGTGCGTGTGTGTGTGTGTGTATGTGTGTGTGTGTGTGTGTATTTGCCTAGACAGTTGAACCCCCTAATGGTCTCAGAAAGGTAGCAGATAAGTGTATAAACTTGAATATACACAGTTCAGCAGTGTATGTCACCCTGCAGAAGCATAGCTTCCAATTCAATTCTTCTCAATGCACCATGTCTTACTAATCATAACACAACCCATGTGCACTGAGCTCTTGCTATTTACTGTGTGGCTCTATTAGGGTGCTTAAGCACACGTTGGTTCATGTATTGTTTACCTTCAGATGAATTCCTTGTCTTCCTCTGAGATACTAAGCATGACATCTTACTGAGTGTCTCAGAATTGCCAAATTCAACTTGGGTCATTCAGTAATTTTTTCCCAGCAGAGAATGGCTGGGATGTTCCGCATGTGGTGACATCTCATAGAGCAAGCCCTCTGTGTCCATGTTACCAATGGCAGTCTGGTACGATGTCTGCAAGGAGCAAGGAAAGGGTGCAATTGAAGTGACCGTGTGTGTGTGTGTGTGTGTTATACATTTATAAAGATGTATAAAGATGCACTAGTCTATGTGTGCATATATGGGGCAAAGACTATAGTTACTTTATGGTCCATTTACTAAATGTCAGCCAACCCCACCTCCTCTTCACACAACCTTCTGGAACTCAGGCTCTTCACAGACCAGACTTTGAAAATGTGGAGGCCTACCAGCCTATCAGTGGAACCCATACACATCGTCCCCTGTAACCGCACACACATGGAGCCCTGCCTAGGTGCATACAGCATAATTAGTTCTGTGGCCCCACTGGAACATCGAGCATGCCCCCTGCTACCCCCGGATGGCTTGGCCTGGCGCTTTGCATGTAGATGCTCATGAAGTAAGAGTCTCAAAGGTACACCTTCCCTGATTTCCTGCTCTAGATCCTGCACTTAGACTGCTTCTCTATACTTGTCTCCCCCATGCACACTCATGCAACTCTACTTCCTCCAGCCCTTGGGTCATCTAGAGACTAACCCTTGAGTGTGATAACAGAAAACAGAAATTAGAGAAGTCATTTCTTATCAGGACACATCTGAGGGTTGACCTGGAGCTGTGATAGACAAGCCTGCATTCTAGCTACCCCTCGGGAAGATGCCCATCACTGTGAGACAAAGTCATACCAAAGCTAGAAGCTTATAAGTGGCAGCAAATCCTCAGTGCAAAAAGATGCTTCTGTGACATAGGGACTGGGGAATAAGGGATTTTATGTTCATAAAGAAGGTAATAAAATTGACAGGTGAAGAAAGTGAGTGAAAAGTGACTTTCCCATGGCTTTTGTTTCTACTCCGTGTGTATTTGCATTGTCTAGACGAGTATTCCTTAAAATTGGGATGAGGGGTCAGGCCGTATTATGTAACCCAGGCTGGACTTGAATTCTCCATCCTCCTGCCTCAGTGTCCAAATGCCAACATGTGCCACCATGCTTTCCTTGAGAATATTCTTAAATATTTCTTTTACTATCAACTTATAAACTAGTCATGAGCAGGAACAATTTCTGTACTTTGTGTTCTCAAAGCAGCATGAAATTTCTGAAACCAGCATTCTCGTGCTGGTGGCTGTACCACTTGCTTTCTGTTCAGACACTGAGAAGTACACTGTAGAGCTGCCCTACCTGCTCACGGTTTCCCATTATAGCCCAGTCTCCCCTTAGCAGCCAGGAGGACGGTGTCCTGGGATATACTCTGCCACTTTCATTATGTCTCTCCTAGTATTAAAGCTGCAAGGAATTGTCTCCAAGCGGCCCTTGTGATCCATGCTTACAGATAATGTTTGTATCAATGTGTCATTTTACCTTTTTCCAAGTAACAGGTTTATAAATAGAAAGCTTTTGCTTATAAAATGCCAATTGTTTATGACTAGACATTGGCATTAGAACGGTACTTGTCTTCCCAAGGCCTGGAGACTCTAGATAGTGTAAAAATGTGTATTCAAAGATTCTTATCATCGACTCCCTAAAATTCAAGGAAGCATATTATCCTTGAAGAGAATATTATTTCATTAAACTAAACCTTTGAGAGGATTTCCAGAAGAATCTGTTTTCCCAGTGTCATCTTTATAATCTTTTTGGTGATTTTTACAAACCACCCTGACGTTCCTAAGCCGTCTTATCTTTGCTCGTGGTGGCCTTTGCAGTGCCTCTGTCAGCTAGCCTTTCTTCCTTCTTCCTTTTTTCCATTTGCAACAAGGAAAATAAAACACAAACCCCCCTTCTCTTAATGGACTGCATACATCAGGATTTCAGCTGTCTGAGAGCAGGAACAATGAAGCAGGAACATCAGATGATGCTGTGAAGACCGCACCTGTGAACGCAGTAACTGCCAGGCTGAGCTTGTGGCCAGCGGGGCTGGAGGAGGGGAGAGGAACAGCTGGGAGAGCTGGTAGGAGATAGCCGGAGAACAGAAAAGGCTTAGCAAGGGCGGGTCGTGCCAGCAGCCAGGAGTAGGGCATTGGTTTCTCCACATGACACAGCCGTTGGCAGCCTGTTTCTTTGTCAGTAGCAGCCGCTGTATTGCTGAGCCACTAAGCAGTTAGTCTGTTGCCTCACATGACTGCTGAGAACATGATTGCTGAGAAGGACTGAATATTGAAATTTAATGGGCAGAAATGTCTGTTCTGTCTGAAATAGAGGGAGATCTCTAATTTATTGTTCACTTGCTAAATCACAGAATGCCAGTGAACTAAATAAAGGGAAGTGGTATGCATTCATTTATGGATTTTTCTTTACCAAAAATCTATCAAATTTCTGATACTCATCACTTTGACAAATTGGGGATGCATATAATTAACTGGATTAATAGCTGATTTAGTAGGCATATCCCAGGGGACCTGATTAATAAATTGCTGTCTTCCTGGAGAGAGGCCCTCGGAGTTTTATCCTAATCCTGTCTTAGTCAACACCAGGCCGCATCTGGGTGAAACTCCATATGCTGCTTTAAACTGCAAAGGATGGCTGGAATCAGGAAGACCCTGGCCTGTAACTCTGCACCCCAATGCTGAGGCCCAGAACTGCCGTGAAAACTGTGTAGGCAGCCTCTCCCCAGGCCAGTTGCAGAAGGCTCAGGAAGGAGAAATGGCGCTTAGCCCCAGCAGATTGGAAGGAAATTCACGTTTTGTTTTTGCTAAGATGCAATATGCAGCAGGATAATGTAGCTGATAAGAAACTGCTGTGATCTCTGGTTTCCTGTATGAAGAATGATATGCAAGGTAGCACAAACCCAGGTTCTGTACCACTCTTGACCAGCCACATCCAGTGGAGAATTGCCTTTGAACTGCTCGAGGAGAACCCAAACAAACCAACAGAAACTGGAACCGGAGTGTTTGCCCCAGGAAGTCTCTTCCTGCCTTTCCTCTTTCCTCACCTCCTTTCCTCACACATATTATCATGCCTTCCCCCAAAACTGAACTGGTTGTAGCTAAAGCATGAAGTATTTAGGCTGTCTAAATGTGCGCCTCTGTTGGAGTGCACCACTAAGCACATTCACTGTTCTCATCCACAGTGGACGCTTGCTCAATATTGGTGGAATCTGTTTGTTCAGCTGTAATTTCCCATGCTGAGATGATATTGTCATGATCTGGCCCACTGGGATGACTTTCGCTGCCAGACCAAGCCTTTTATCAAATGCAGATCTCATACACAGGTGCAGGTCCCCAAACTCACTACCCCTCATTGTTCCAAGCGGCTTTTGGCAGGTGAGTTTTTAGGCACGTCACAAACTCCATGTTTGGGCCTTCGTAGGAGTGCCACTGCCAATGTTCGGAGCCTGTACCAGTCATGGGAAACTGTCAGTAGAACAGGTGTGGAAAGAATGTGCTGATCTTCACAGTCCGCTGGCTCGAGGGCTACGGGCAGAGGAGCAGAAAGATGAGAGGTAGCTGGATTGGGGGTCCTAAAATCCCAGAAGACAGAAGGCATTGATGAGCTGAAAGCATAGGATCAGTTTCAGCCTGTCCTCATTTGTAGTATACACATGCACAGATAGCCACACACAGGAAGGAGCCCAAGGACCACGAAGTCCACGATGATTCTCCTCAGAGAAGCTCACACGTGGTAGTTTGGCATGGAGCGAGGTGCTCTGCTTCAGCACAAGTTTGCCACAGTTCTTTGAGAGGGATCTGGAAGACATTATAATGTCTATACCTTTTGGAATATTCTTTCTTTTTAATGAGAGCTTTACTGAGCTATAATCTATATACCATACAATCATCCATTTAAACGATGCTGCTTAATGGGTATTAGTATAGAGCATAGTTTGTAGAACATTTTTACCAGTGTCTACCTCCCATCTTCCCCAACTCTAAGCAGTCACTCTTTCTCTATGAATTCAGCTTTATTTATTTGACCATTTTTGACATTTCTTATCAATGAGATTCCATAATATTCAGGGTCACTGGCTTCTTTCCCTTACCATGTATTCAAAATACATCCATGTTGAACCTATGTCAGTATGACATTTCGTTCTATATGTGACTAATATGGCCATTATGAATCGTATTGCTATGAACCTCTGTATGCCTTGCTTTTGTGTGGATTTCTGGGTTTGTTTCTTCCATATGTACTTAGGAGTAGAACTGTTGGATGGGGTGATAATTCATGGTTAACGCTTTCAGAGAACTTCGAGACTGTTTGGAAAGTGGGCGATTGTCTTGCACTTCTTACAGAGGGTCTGCAGGTTCGAATTTCTCCGCATCCGGCCAGCACACGACTCTTTCAGCTGGAGCCGAGGAGGCAGCATCTCACTGCCGGTTGCATTTCTTTGATGATGACGTTGACAGTCTGTGAATTTGTTGGTCCTTTCATAATTTCCTCTGGAGAAATACCTACTCAGACCCTTTGCTCAGTTGGAATTTGGATGTCTTACTGCATTTTAAGAGTTTTTTATATATATTCTTGCTACAATTCCTTTATTAAGTGACTTGTACCTGTTTCTCTTCTTTGGGATGTCATCTTTATTATGCATAGTTTTCTAAGTCTCACACCTTTTTTATTTTATGTTTTACTGATTGTGCACTTGGCATCATATCAGGAGCTTCCTTGGCCAGATCTGATCTCATGGAGATTTACCTGTGTTTTCTTTCTTAGTTTTTTGTGTTTTTACCTCTTACATTAATCATTTCAACCTAACTTTAACATTGTGTGAGTTCAGGATTCCAGTTTCTGATTTTGTTTGTGGCTGCTACCTGTCCCAGCACTGTTTGCTAAAGTAATTGCTCTTTCTCCGTTGAATAGTCTTGGCACTTCTGTTAACAGGCAATTGACTGTATAAATAAAGGAATGTAAATATATGGGTTTGCTTTCGTGGGTGGTAAGTGTTATCCCATTTAATCTGTATGTCTGCCTGCCTTGTTAGATGGTGGTAGCACCACTATCTCCATCACCTTGTTTTCCTGGGATATTTCTAACTCATGCTCTACCTATTTTGACAATGCAAAATTATGCAGCACTCTAGACGGTTCAGTTAAGTCAAGCTCTTCATTCACGTCTTGTACTAGAAAGTGTGTGTTGCTTTTTTCTGTGTGTGTTTGTGACCCAGGGATTCAGCCTAGACCTTTGAGCGTGACACACCGTGCTGACACACAAACTCACAAACTGCATCCCCGCCCTGAAATTATATTTCTAATATGCATTGTCAGAATTCACATTTGAAAACAAAAACAACCCTGACCTGAAGCCATTGGACTTGGATAATTAATCTTGCTCATGTTTTTGACTAGTTCAAAAGAGTTTTCTGAGCTTGGGCACTGACATAGAGAAGCCAAGAGGGGATTAGAATCTGCATCAAAATATATGTGCCTGACAGGAGCCTGGGAGGAGGTTTACTTGAAAGCTGATGAAAGAGTAGAATGATATGATGGGAATTCACTGAGCCCAGAAGCATTTCACTCAGTGCAGCCTTGTCCCTCCCACTTTGTGTGATTGACAGAGAGAGATGTGTATTTGAGTTAGAGGAAGACAGCCCAGGATTGTACTTCTTGTTCTGATCTTTTTAGATTTAGTTTATAAATAAGAAAATAATAATGTAGCTGAACGCATTGGCAAACAAAAGGAAGCCTTTCTTCCTTGACAGCTGGCAGAGAAAGAATAGTTGCACCTTCATATAATATAAATAATGTGCTGATTCTACGCTGAAGAAAGCAACACTCAGAAACTACGATATATTCAAAAGAGCAACAGTTAATACAAATCTGGGTGGCTGGTATCCTACAATTGAATGCGGAAAACAAAGCAGAATTTGTACCTCAGTCTGCTAAAATAAAGAAGTTCTAGGTCTTAGACAGCAGCCGGGACAGCTTCATTAGAATGAGCTCGTTCCTCCATTGTCCGTTCCTCTCCTCTTTCTCCTTGCCCCGCCCCCATCATGGTGTCTCCTGTGGCCAAAGAGGCAGCTCATCAATTAAGAGTACTTGTTGCTCTTCCAGAAGAGGCAGGTTGGGTTCCTCAGAACTTCCTGTAACTCCAGCTCAAGGGGCTCCAACACTTTTTCCGGCCTTCAGTGGCACCCACACACATGACATCCAGATGCACACACAAACACATAAATATTTTAAAAGATAAAACTAGATTTTCAGTGCAGAAGAGATTTATTAAAGGATAGGAAGTGAAGCCGAGAGGAAAGGGAGGTGGGAGAAGGGCTAGACAGACCACGACAGGATGTGGAGCCTATGAATGGAGTCTTCCGGAGCTGCCTCCATTTCTGAGAACCCTTCTCATCTCCACAGTGGGGTGCTGATGGGATGATAAGGGATCAGACCCACAGGCTCTTGGTCTTGGTGCATGCCCCTCACCACCACAGCTTCCTTTCCATCAGAAAATGTCAGAGTTGAGTCATGGCTTACCTTGCCAAAAACTCTGAATGTTCTTTTCAGATAAATACTGCTTTTCACCTCCAATGTCGGTAACAGTTACTTGATCTTAATTGTACTACAGTAACATACAAATTTCTCTGTCACAAACTGGGAAGACTTTGAGAAATAAAAAAAAAAAAGTAGATTGATTTATATTAGATCAAATAATAATGTGACTGTTATTTCAGAGGGGAAAAATCATATATATTCACTGTGGTGGGTGCTTTTGCTCATTTAGAAGTTAAACCTGCAGCCCCTGTAGAGAGGAATGCAAATCCCGATGTCTGGTAAACAGGCCAGGGTTTTACAGTAAGTTGGCAAGTGTCTTTCACAGCCTATCCATATGCCTCCCCTGCCCCCAACACTCTTTCTTTCTTTTTGGTTACAGGCCAAGAAAAGAGAGGGAATCTCCCATAACGACGTTTGAACGGAGCACATTACTAGAACGCAGAAATACTTTTTTGAACAACTATTTCTACAAGGTAAATGTTGCCATTGTAGGAAGAAGGGAGCACAGGGTTAGCATTTTCAGATGGCCATGGGACCGGCCACATAGAGCTTTGATTGTCTAGTCTGGTGCAGACTGGGACTGTGTGAGTGAAAGGGGGAGAGAGAGAAGAAAGGAAGGCTGTCGCAGCTTCCTGCAGCCTCACTAAATGTGTCACCAGGAGAACCCCATCTCGCCCTGGGAGACCACGAGGCTGGTAAGCAAGTGTGTGGGAAAAGGGGGGGGCAAGACTGTGTGTTTAGACTGGAAATAACTTTCATTCCTTCATGATGAAAGAGTCAAGGGATCCTAAATAAAGGTCAGATAAAGTGTGTGTTCTGTACATGTCACATGGGCTGGTTGGGGGGGGGTTCCTAGAGGCTTGCATAAACTAAGACACAAATAAGAAAAGTTTTAAGAACTCTCTGTTCTTTTCTGAAAATGCACACCAAGTAATCCTTTCACAGATTTCATGCAAAAAGCTTTCTAAACGTCTCATTTTGAAAGGTCATGTGCTTAATGCCTGTGTTCTAAAGAGAAGCCATTGAGGGGGAGACAGACAGTCCTCGGGACCTGCGAGGAGTGGGCTAGCCTTGTCTTACATATCCAGGGGAATAGCTGCAGGCTCTTCCTCTCTGAATCATGAGCTTAGCAGGCACCAAGGCTTAAGGGAAGCAACAAAGCCCATAGCGGCTTTGGCACTTGTGACCCAGCTCCTAGCATCTTAATACAAACTCCTATACAGTTCCTCTGCTGCTCTTCAGTTTGTAGCGAAAGGCTATTTTCACCAAGCCCTGAGGTTTTTCAAGATGAAGCATTTCTGCCTTTTTCCTTACAAAAGTATCTGTGTGCTCATATCCAGAGGGATGAAACAATATACAGCCAGAATGGAAATCTACTTGTCAACCTTCTCTGATTAGAAGATAATACATGGTTGGCGATCGTCCACCCTTGCTGTTCTGGAAAGCAGTTTCAGATTGGCAAGTGGAGAGTGTTCTGCCCTCCCCTCCCCCTGGCGGTTCTCCTGGGAAGGCTTGTGGGAGTGTAGGCTGTACATTAGAGGAGAGTTTTGTGATACTATTCATTCTCCGCTCTGACAGAGAAGACATTGTTTGCTCACTGTAATAGTCTTGGCAGGAATCTCTGCTGTGCATACAGAATGGGGAAATGGTAGAGCAGTGGGAAAGCTCAGAATCCTAAGAAACACATCAGCTTGGGGATTTTTTAAAATATATTTTAACAATTTCTCATTACCAAGATGCAAGTTATAATTTGGGAAACGTTTTCCTTGGCCCCTTTCTTCATGCTGCATTATGCGTGTATTACAGAGACAAGCCCTCAGAGAGCAGGGTGCCATCTCAGGCTGCAGTGTCAAGACTCTCCGTCCTCCCTGCGTGTGCCAGACAGCCTTTGATGGTGCTCCTTGTGCATGAGCCCTCACACTGTTGCCGGTGACGTTAGCCTGAAACTCACCAAAACCATTATGTTCCCCTAAATAAGAGAAAAGGCACAGTTAACGGTGTGCCGAGAATAAGAGGTGCATGGCGAGGGACTCAGAGAGGGGGCCACCCACGGTGCTCAAAACCTTTGAAGGCTCCAACTGAAGACGGAAGTGGTCAAGGTCTCTGCCGTCTGGACTGGACACTGCCAGGGCAGAAACGGAGATCCAAGTTTAGAGCTTGACCTCAAGCTAGCACTGATTGTGGCTCCTTCCCAGCCTTGCCTTTTAGACAGGAGAACAACCCCTTTGAATATTTCCTCGCTGCTGCATTTTATAAATCACGAGGTTTCTAAATGTGCAGTTGATAGTGTCGGCTCCTGAGGTCATTGCGACCCCTCCAGGGCTTTTGAGATCACCTATGTAAGATTCATCCTACACAGCTAGGCCCATCTTTTACTTGACCCTAGTGACATGAGTAATGCAAATTATTTGTTTGTTGTTTTTAAACTTTGAAGTATTCAATAATCTTTTTAAAAATGTTTGTATTTCTTTTTTCTAAATCATATATTTTTAATTGTTTTTAAAACTTTTTGTGATTATAACATATAGCAAGAGGGCAGGAGCTGAAGCTCAGTAGTAGCGTATATACTTCATGTGCCTGAGGACCTCCATTCACTCCTTAGGCTCACAGCCCACAATAATAAATACTAATGATGATAAAGAAACTGAAGCAAGAGTACATTAATAGGACAGTGTTTGGGACCGAATAACAAGAAAATCAATAAAAATTACTGAGACTTTCAGCAACCTTCCTCCCTTTCTTGTTTCCAGCTGATGCACTTCAGTTTACCTGCTTTTAATGTCTTTTGTTGTTTCTAACAACTGAGTAGAATATGCCACTGTGCGAGGCACCTAGAGAGCTGGGTCAGCCACTCCTGCCTGTGACAGGTCTGTGGAGGGGCTGCTTAGATGGAAGGTGGACCTGGAGACATCATGACTTTGGCACCCATGGCTTCCAGGAGAAGCCCACTTGTTTCTCTTGAGTCTGAATCCCCCAGTAATACTGTAGTTTGTAGACTTTGGCACCCATGGCTTCCAGGAGAAGCCCACTTGTTTCTCTTGAGTCTGGACCCCCAATAGCACCATAGTCTGTAGACTTTGGCTCCCATGGCATCCAGAAGAAGCCCACTTGTTTCTCTTGAGTCTGGACCCCCCATTAATACCGTAGTCTGTAGACTTTGGCTCCCATGGCTTCCAGGAGAAGCCCACTTGTTTCTCTTAAGTCTGAATCCCCCAGTAATACTGTAGTCTGTAGACTTTGGCTCCCATGGCTTCCAGGAGAAGCCCACTTGTTTCTCTTGAGTCTGAATCCCCCAGTAATACTGTAGTTTGTAGACTTTGGCACCCATGGCTTCCAGGAGAAGCCCACTTGTTTCTCTTGAGTCTGGACCCCCAATAGCACCATAGTCTGTAGACTTTGGCTCCCATGGCATCCAGAAGAAGCCCACTTGTTTCTCTTGAGTCTGGACCCCCCATTAATACCGTAGTCTGTAGACTTTGGCTCCCATGGCTTCCAGGAGAAGCCCACTTGTTTCTCTTAAGTCTGAATCCCCCAGTAATACTGTAGTCTGTAGACTTTGGCTCCCATGGCTTCCAGGAGAAGCCCACTTGTTTCTCTTGAGTCTGGACCCCCCAGTAATACTGTAGTCTGTAGACTTTGGCTCCCATGGCTTCCAGGAGAAGCCCACTTGTTTCTCTTGAGTCTGGACCCCCCAGTAACACCGTAGTCTGGGCTTCCCATACCTGTGAGCACAGCTCTTTAAGAAGGACAGGATTAGGAGCTCACAGGCAGCTAGATCCTTGGAGGAACCAGTATTAACTGGTTAGCTCTGGTTGTCCTGAAGGGAGGACACTGAGGGTCTTGTGTGACCATTGGTGTAAGTCATCTCTGTCCACTGTGAGAAGATATGTGTATGAAGGGAAGATACAGCAAATCTGAGCAGTGCTTTCTTGTTTAACAGACACATCATGGCTCCTGGAAATGGATGGGGCAAGTACTGAGGTCTTAAACTGCAGCCTACACAGCTGCCGTATTGTGATTGTTAGGATACCCATTTTACTGAAGATGAAACATAAGTTCAGAGAGGGTAAGAATGTGAGCGACAAGAACAGAGTCAGCCATGTCACCCAGGAACAGCTGTAGTATCTGGGCTTAGGGTGCCAGGTGCCCTACCGCCACAGGGTACCTGGGGACCACACCAGAGCTTGCCAAGCTTCACTTCCTTTAGATCTATAGACAACGGTAACACACACTTGGAGACAACCTTTGTCTGATTGTGTTCACCTGTTGGAAAATAATCTACAACCTCCTCCTGTCTAAAGTGGGCAAAAGATAGTAGTCATTAAAAACAAAATGCCAGCCATGTCCTTCCCAGCCCTCCACAGGTCCATTACCCTCTCCACTGCTGGGAGATGAAGCTCCTTGGGGTAGCAGACTTGTCACCTTTGAGAGCACCCTCAGCTGAGGCTGATGTGTCAGGAGATAAACATGTGGCTATCTCTGTCCTCCACCTGATTCCTGCGGTCTCATCTTTTTAAAAAGTATTTATTTGTTTATTATGTATACAATATTCTGTCTGTGTGTATGCCTGCAGGCCAGAAGAGG
>LOEQ01002703.1:231084-254410 GCA_001685075.1 Bramus lutescens
CCACAGTTCTGAGCGGTCCAAGGGCTGCTGGTTCGATTGGCAGTTCTGAGCGGTTCAGATTCCCGCTATATTTGCACGTTCTAGCACAGGCCCAGTGTATCTTCTCACGTCACACAATACAGTCTCTATCTGTGCCTCTTCTCATCATGATGGGATTACTCACTGGGTGCAGAAGGATCTACTGCCTTTAAAAGCTCAGCGTATAGAGGGCTGCCAAGGCTACTCGGTGCTTAAAACATTGACGCTATGCTTGACAGCCTGAGATTAACCCCTGGAAACCACAAGGTGAGAGAGAGAACCAATAATTTTACAAATTGACCTCCACAAGCATGCCATGCAGGTCACAAAATAAGTATAATTTTTAATCCAGCATATTTAAAGAATCTGCATGTGCAGAAATCTGATGGTTTCTCATGCTCTGTGTTTATTTAAAATGATAAGTTGTACATCATAATATCAGAATCAACTGCTTTGAGTGTGCTAACGTGCAGATTTTTCCTTTCAGTGTATGTTGACTAGAAGAAGATTGTATTAAGTCCGCATGGGAAGCAGCAGGGGTGCTATGATTTCCTGGGGCTCTGTTCTGGGGAAGGGCGCTGAGCTATGCATGCTGCATGAGATACAAATGTAGCTGATTTTTGATAATACCATTAAATGCTATTCATTTTTTTCTATGCTTGATAGAAGAATGAAACACTGAAGTTACTGATTAAACTCTCAGTGCTTCTCAACCTTCCTGATGCTGTGACCCTTTAATACTGGTCCTCATGTTGTGGTGACCCCAACCATAAAATTATTTTTGTTGCTACTTCATAACTGTAACTTTGCTATTGTTATGAATCATAATATAAATATTTTTGAAGATAGATATCTGTCAAGGGGTCGACCCACAGTTGAGAACCACTGGGTCAGAGTGCTGTGTAAACACTCATACGTGTGTGGGAAGCTGGTAAGGTATGTTATCAATGTGGCTGTAAGGGTGGTTCTAGACCAAACAGAAGCCCCTCAAAATAGTGGTAGCCATATGTACATGGATTTGTCTGAAGATTCTGACCAGTACCCTCAGTATCATGTTGGTAATAATATAAGGATTACATTACAGGCAAAAAATCCTGGACTGTGATTAGTCTGCTAACATTGAATAGAGTGTTTTTGTCCTGAAATTCCCATCAAAAGCCAGCCATGTATGGGAGTAAACAATAGCAAGGCACCTAAGGACTTTACCTTGGCATATGAGGGCCCTTAGCCAAATACATATGGTGTATTTCCAATCGAGCACTCTAGAAAAATACTAGCAGAGCAGTGGGAGTCTCCTCTCCGCTTTCAGCTGGGAATGGAAAGAAATGGCCAAGATGGCAAGTTACACAGAATGGAAGAGCTCATTCTGGCAGAAGCTGAGAGCCAGCTAGAGGTCAGAGAGGCCCCGGATGCAAACTGGCTTCTCTGCAAAGGGAGCTGACACTGTGGAGCTAATTAAAATCCCAACATGTGCATATTGCGTGGAGAACTATTAACATTGCAACCAAGCATGCGCGTCTATTATTGGCCATTAGTCATTTCTATCACAGAAAACTCAGGACTGGACTTCGTGCTGTTCTTGGTAAAACTGCAGAGAGAGGCGTTCACTTGCTGTGTCAGTGTTTACCATGCTGGGTTGGAGGTGGAGCTGCAGAGACAGACAGGACCTAGTGGACACGCGGGTCTGCAGGGAGCAGACTGAAAACAGTGAGTCTAGCTGAGCTGCACAGACAGAACAGGCTGGTCAGGGAAGGCAGCTCTGAAAAACATGTTTAAGTAGAATAGAAAAATGAAGGGGAACCAGCTATACAATACTCTGAAGGGTGATTGTTTGAGAAAACAGGATGAAAATTCAAAGGTGAGGGCATGCCCAATATGGTCAAAATCTAGAAAGAAAACTACATGGAAGGTTATGGACAAGGAGAAGAAAGCAGCTCAGAGCAGAAAGTCAGGTTCACCTGGCTGATGGTAAATCCTGAAGGAGGGCTTGTTAAACTGAGCTGAACAAAATACAGTGCCCACTTCAGCAGTGGTGATCAATAGAAGAGCTAAGATGGCCTAAAGCACCAAGAAAAGTTATTTATTATCAAGATACCCTATTGATTTTTAGCACCCCCTCTACCTTTAAGGACCATAGATCATTTTGCAAGCGAATAAATAACTAATGTGTTTTAGTCAGCTTAGACACACAACCTAAAAACAGCAGCGTCGGGCTTCAAAGCCATAGATTCAACTCATTTCTTGTTCAAAATTTTTGTCTTGGAATATACTTTATAATATATCTACCAACTTATGTGTAGCCTTATAATTTTGAGATTAGGCTTTTGGAAGATACAGAAATGTATAGAAATAAAAATATGTAGAGATGGCAGCGATAAATCACGGCTCAAGGAGCTGGAGAGCTGACTGGGGTTAAGAGCACTGTATCCTCTTCCAGAGGATGCAGATTTGACTCCCAGTACCTACATGTCGACCCACAATGATCTGTAACTCCAGTTCCAGGGGATCCGGCCTCTGCCAACACCAGGCACACACATGGTACCCAGGCATGCATGCAGGCAAAACACCCATACACAAAAATTTCAAATAAATTTAGTGGGAAATGGCTCGAAATTCCTATGTTGAGATTCTGAGTGTTTTTGCCATGAACTTAGATACCCGTTCTGGGCCAGGCTTGACACAGCTGTGCTTGGGGCTGAGCTTTAAGCATATAAACATTCTCCACTTACAGTGGCTCAACTGAGGATCACTCAGTTTGATAATGCCATGATAGCTGCATGTATTCAGCAGAATTGATGCTTCAGATGCTAAATTTGGGTCATGTCCCAGGCTAGTGCTATGCAGCCCAACTCTCTCTAATGGTGGGTAGCATCGATGAGCCTCACAACCAGTCAGTGAAATGATGACATGTGGAAGCAACCACCACTGTGTAGAGCACTCTCTGGCAGACCAGGTATTAGATGCTTTTTCTGCTTAAACATACTGCTATTTTTGATGGCTTTTACTGAGTGCTCCCCCTTGTGAGCAGGGACATCAGTATATGAGCAAAGTTTGTTTATGGGATTGCATGGTAAGAATGTATGCGTGAATGGTGTGTCTTACTTTGTCCCTTCCTATTTTTGCCAGTGTTCTTGTAACGTGGGAAACAACTGAGAGGAAGCAGCATTTGATAGTTAAGAGCTGTACAATACTGGCACTGGGGAGATGGTTCCACAGCTCAGAGTTCTTGCTGTTGTTGCAAAGCACCCAGGTTTGGCTCCCAGCACCCATATGGAGGCTCACAACTGTCAGTTTCAGGGGACCCAATGATCTTTTCTAGTCTCCTAGGATACCAGGCACACAGATGATTCTGCAGACAGAGAACTAAAAACATTTAGACTGCCAGTGGTGGTGGTGCACCACCTGTAATCCCAGTGCTCAGGAGGCAGAAGCAGAGGCAAGTAGATCTGTGAGTTCGAGGCCAGCCTGGTCTATAGAGTGAGTTCCAGGACAGCCAGGGCTATACAGAGAAACCCTGTCTCAAAAAAAAAATTAAATAAAAATTAGTAATATAAATGAACAGTTTAGCTCCACGAACCTCAACCCTTATTATATATTCCAGTGCCTGGGAACATTTTTAGTGACCTGCTCTATCCCTTGGGGCATGTGGCTTGAACACTAGTATCTTATGAAGGGTCTCGAGTTATTCTAATCTGTAATTAAGCTTGAAAACCAGCAGTCTAGCCAAAGGAATGACTCTCTGCTAGTTGAGATTCGTTGTCTTGGATCTTTGAACATCTCCCCAGACTGACATTAAGCTGACTGTGGAGCTCAGGATATAAACCTCAGCCTCCAGAGTGCATCCCCCACCCCCACCCCCGGCTAAATCCGACAAATCATCTTAGCATTTGTGTGACCAATAGATGCTGTCTGAAAGGCTAAAGAGAAGGCTGGGGCATAGTTGAGTGATAGTGTTTCCTCATCATGCCTGTGGCCCTGGGCTCAAATACCAGCACTGAAGGGAATTTTTTTAAATGCTTCCACTGAACCTGGTGATTCAAGCTGTGATTCTAGCTGCATGGGAGGTGAGGCAGGAGGATCACAGCTCAAGGCTTGCCAAGGCCACAGAGCAATTTCAAGGCCAGCCTGAACAACTAAGTAAAAGGTGGTGAAGCTGTGGCTCAGTGGTATAGCACTTCCCCAGTATATCAAGGCCACATGCAGTCCTCAGAACCACGCAAAACTAGCTCTGCCTGCTTTACTTGGAGGTTAAGACTGGCTCAGAAAAGTGAAGTTATAATAAAGACGGTGTGAAGTAATTGGTGTTGCTGCAGAGGGAAGGAAGAAAGAGCCATGCTTAAATAATTGCTGTAATTGAAGATAATTACACACTGTGAGCTTACAGCCAGCCATGTGAAGGAAAAAGCAATATGATTTTATATGTATTGTTTGGTTTTTATAAAGAGAAGCAAGCAATTCACTGGAATGGGAAAACCTTCCAGCTCTAAGATCACTAAGCATTTATTACACAGAGGCAGAAAGCTTCCTGGACCCCACAAATAGAACAATATCATTCATTAATAGTTTTACCAAAAATTTAGATAAACAAATCCTGTCAGCTTCTTATTTAAGTATGTTACCCAAAGTCACTATTTAGGACACGGAATATTCATGCCATGAATTCAGAGATTCAACTGCTATTTCCCAGACCTCCCAGCTCACAACAGTAGGAACGGGCTAGACACAAGACTGAAGCATTGTGGTGTCCTGCTTAGCAGGGTCAGGATGATGCCCTTCAGATCCTGAAAGCCACCCCAAGTGGTAGCAAAGCAGGGTGAAGGGTGTCAGGCGAAGTACATGCTATTAGGAAATGTGAAAGATTAACATTTCATCATCTGCCCTGCTCCTCCCCTTTTTAATCCAGATAGCCAGAGTATTCTGATATGGTCTTTGAGGAAGTATTAGTCATTCAAGAACCATTCTGAGATCATAAACCTTGGCATCCTGGATGAACCCCGGCTGCAGGCTCAGGCTTGGAACAACAGCATGTCTTGCATTACTCTTCCCCATGTTCTCAGCAAGAGGAAGCAGAATGCATCTGCGGATATGGAGTAGTCGTGGAATTCACTTGCTCCTGATAAAGTATAATATGCTAAGCTAACAGGAAGCAAAATGAGTAGAATTTCAAGAGTTTGGAGAAAGGCCTAGGAATGTAATATGGTAAAGCCTAACTTGTTCCTGTTTATGGTGGAATCATGTGCTTAAGGTACAATAATCATAAATAGCTTACAAGCAAGAGCAGAATAGTCACTTGGCTTAGATCATTTAACCCATAAGGTTAACATGATAAATATAAATTCCTTTCCCAGTAGGAATTATTAAGTATAAATAACTACCTTGCCTTCATAGCTAAGAATTCTGTTTTAGGAGGTATGTTGGGGGTTTTGTTTTTGAGGGGTGTCTCACTGTATTGTTCAGACTGGTCATGAAATCCTGGAGTCAAGCAATCCCATGACCTCCACCTCGTCAGAACGGGGGTTTGTAACACCATACTCGGCTCCAGGGTGACTTCTCGATTGTCCCTGAAAACATATCTTGTGTCATTTCATAAATATACTCTGCTGGAAGAGACCCATGAGACAAGCGCGATCTCTCCCCACCGTGTTTCCCAGAGCCTCGGACACAGCTGCGCAATGCACATTTCTCGCCTCTAGGAGGCGCAGCACTCACTTTGACAGTCTGTGCCTCTCCCTGACACAAGCAGAACCACGCAAAGCTTCAAGGGCAGAAAAGGGTGAATTCCTGACTACCTGAGTAAAGCTTCTTTGAGTTCTCATGTGGTTTGGTTGGTTGGTTGGGGTTTTGTTTAATTTGGGGGGTCGAGGGCTTGGGAGATTCTTGGATTTTGTTGTTGTTTTGAGACAGTCCCAGCTGTTGTGGAATTTGCTCTGGAAATCAAGTTGGCCTTGAACTCACAGAGGTCTGCCTGCTTCTGCTTTCTGACTGCTGGGATCAAAGGTGTGCACCACCATGACTGACTTACATATTATTTTAATTTTTTTAAGTTATGTTTAGGGGTGTGTGTGTGTGTGTGTGTGCGCACACACACACATACATAGGTACATGAATGTGAGTGTAGATGTTTGCAAAAGCCAAAGCTGTCAGATTCCCCTGGAGCTGGAGTAACAGGTGGGTATGAGCCACCAGATGTGGGTACTGGGAACCAGACTTGGGGCCTCTGAAAGAGCAACAAGTTCTCTTGACCTCCAAGCTATCATGTTAGCCTCTGGCTTAAAGCTCTTTATAATAACTTAACATTCCAATAATATCCATTTCCTCTGTTGTTAAATTAGTGGAACTAACTTTGACACTCCAGGAGGACGTGGCCATTGCCATTTTTCTTAGCGTACATCTTAGAACATGCGCCCCCCACTCTGAGTTACCCCCCACTGTGTAACCACCAGCACTCCCCTTCCACAGTGAAGACATAGCGCAAAGCGGTGAGCACGAGGCTAGAGGATTCTTCTCCTCCCTTTCTGTAGAGACTGGGCGTTGTGCGTGAAGTGACCGTAGCGACTGCCTGGGAGCAAAGCGCTTCAAACCCGGTGGAGGGAAAGGGCTGCCCTTAGCTCTTCAGTACAGCTTTACAAACCAGCCCTGACACTGTGGCAGTGGCTTTTCAAGCACAACCCCTCCATTTGGGAGCTACTGTGACATTCATCCAAAACATACAACTCGCCATGTGAGACTCCTAAGACTTTCCACAAACATGCTCTTAATGTGTCACCTCCATTTTATTCTTCATTTACAGACAAGATGGAAGCTCTTGGGGGAAAGGCGTGATTTGCATTAGCTGTGAAGATGTTCAAAATCGGATTTGCTTCAGTTCATTAGGTATTATAACCGCATTAGTTACGTAGCTTTCCCGGGAGCACAGTTGGCCTCCAGAGTCTCACTGAGGACGCCCTGGAGCTTCCCCCCTCTGCCCGTGGGACACACAGTGGGAGCATACTTTTCATTTTTTAGGATAAACCAAGAAAAATAATACTGTATGTAGAAACTGCTCCCCCACAATCCCTCCCTCACCCTGTAGAGTGAGCTCCTTGCCTAAAGCTGTGTCAATGCTAAGTAATTCTGGACTGCTGAAAACTTGAAGAGTGACGGCCACCTCCCTGGGGTCACCATGGGGGAGATAAACTGATATCTAGCGTATTAACCAGTGGTGTCACCCACACTGCACCATTTGGAATCTGTCTGAGTGTGCGGATATGAGTTGTGTCCCTGCCTGAGGAGCTGGGATGGGCAGGAGCAGGGACAGAAGGGTGCTTCAGCTGCTCGGTGTGGATGGGAGGGATGCTATAAGACTCACATCCTCCAGGCCTGTGTTCTTCAAAGGCTTCCCATTTTGGAATCTCCTAGGATGCATGATAAAAATATAGATTGTGGGATCCCACTCAAAATCTTTACCAGAAAATCTGAGGGTCAGCTCAAGGTGTCAGATTTCATACATGTCTCAGGTGTTGCCAAGCAGAATTGGGAAAAGGTGAAGGAAAGAGATTCTGGAGGGCACCTTTGCTCAGAGAGGCTAGCTGGGAGGTTCAGCAGTGACTCAGGGAACCAGCAGATCACACGCTGTGCTGCAAATCCTGGGCAGGGCCAAGTCATGGTGCCAACCTCACAGGCTGACACAACAGCCTGTGAGGAAGTGACACACTCCTGCCCCGCTGCCATCTCTGTGTGACACACTGTCCTGCTCCGCTGTCGTCTCTGTGTGACAAACTGTCCTACCCCACTGCCGTCTCATTCCATATCTACTCAGGTCAGACCTGCTACGAGCAGGCCCTCAGCAGAAGACGTGAGGATCGGGTCCAGGCATCAGGTTTCCCACATTTCCCAGGTGTCCCAAAGCAGGACTGGGGAAGGGTGGAGGAGAGAGATTCTGGGGGGCACCTTCAGGTGCCATCATCCTCTATCCTAGATCTTCTATTCCATATCTGACAAGGGAAGAGAGAGAAATCAAGTATTAAAGCATGTAGACACATACCTTCATGTGCATGTCTGCCACTCTTTATTGTGTTCCCTTCTGACCAACCGTAGACAGGGTGAGAAAGCAGGAAAAACCGTCCTAAGAAGTCCCCTGGTTCAGCAAAGTGTGTGTTTTGCGAGCATGAGAACATAGGTTGGGATGTCCAGCACCCCAAGAAGCCAGGTGTGACAGCATGTGTCTGTAACTCCAGGGCTCTGGAAGCTGGAACAGGATCCCTGGCGCTCGCTAGCCAGGCAGCCTAGCCAAATCAGCTCCAGGTTCAGGGAGAGACTGTTGCAAAAAAATAAGGTGGAAATCAGCCAAGAAAGACATCTGATGTCCACACTGGCTTCCACACTCGTATTTACATGCATGTGTATGCACATTGCATACACACGCTCCCAGGTCTGCTCTCAATGTCTCATCTGACTCAATCACAGGATGCCCCTGTTGCAACGCTGGGGACAGAGCTCTCCCCTCCTCCTTCCCTGCATTTTCTTCACCAGGTGACTTGGTTGCCCACCAGTCATACATGTGGCCATGAGACTGTCAGCGCTCGTCCCAGCTCCCTTAGGTCTTTCCATTTCTAATCTTTGGTCTTAACTATAAAACAAGCAGTTTTCTTCCTGTCTGTGCTGGCACCTCCTGTCCTGGGCAGCTGGCCCATCTCAAGAGGACAGCTGACCCTGCTGGGAGGTTGCTTGCATGTGGGTGGTGGGGCTTTCCATCCTGAGAACATGCACAAACTGCCTTTGGAATCCACCCGACACATTGAGGACAGTTCTCAGCTTGAGACCACATCAGTCCAAGGCAGTGCAGCTACAGGAATTCCTTGGTGTCTTTGCAGCCACGCTACACAGAGCCGAGCTGCAGGGATTGTGGCAGTGTGCTGTCTCAAATGGAACACAGTGCAAGTGAAAGGACTCGCAGCCTTTTGTTCTCATTTTGCATGCTTGAAATATAATGCTAAGTTGCTTTTTACTTGTGGCCAAAAATATATCTCTGATTGAGAAACTTTCTTACAAAGTTGACCTATTTCTCAGCTCAAGATGTGATTGGATGTGTTCTGCTTAGCACACAGTGGGTAGTTAGGGAAGGAGAGTGGCAGAGTTAGCAGTGTCCAGAGGCATGAGTCAAGAAACCAGCAGGGTCAGACCGAAACTGCCTTTGTATTCCTCACCAACAGAGACCTGCTCTGGAGTGTCATAACTTCTGGAGCCCCTTGGGCTTACCACACACTGAGACAGAGCCTCTCAAACCTGCGGTCTGTGGGGTTTGCCAGAACACAGGCATTTCCTTTAAAGAGCTTCAGCTCTCGCCAGCAGAAGTGGCTCAGCAGTAGCTGTGTACGAACCGCTGAGGGTTGGGGCTCTGCCCGGTTCCGGCGTTTTGTTAACAGCTGCTGGAAGTCACAGTCAGAAATGTGTGCATGTGCTCAGTCCACGCCTTCTCCTTTGTTCCACACAGTTTTGGGGGCAGCGTTTTACTGCATAGCCCAAGCAGGACCATAGTGCTCCATTTTCCTGCCTCAGTCTCCTAGGCTAGAACTACAAGCTTGTGCCCGTAATGAATCATGAAATGTAATGTTTATGAAATGATTGAGACTTGAAGTCAGCCTCAGTGTACACATAGATTATGGCTGATGTTTTGAAAGGACTGTGGGCTAGATTCTTGGTACTGCAGGCCGCCTCCAAAGGTGGCCTGTGAGTTTCTTTTTCTCATGGCGTTTATTTAACAGATACCAAGACTTCCCATGCATCTTAGGCCCATGCTCTGGGGCAGTCAAACAGTGTCCTTAAGCACTGCCAAAGCTGCATTTGTGCCTGTGCATGCAGCCCTGAATTGTCGCTTCTGACTTTGAGAACCACAGCCACCTTCAGGAAATGATAGACACTAGAAGCTGGAAAGGAATCTTTTAAATGACTACATTTCTCCAAAGGGGAAACTAAGGAAGGCCTGGGAGGATTTTGATTCAGACCACACAGTACCTTAGTGGTAATGCATAGCGCAGAATCTGCCGCATATGGTGTAGTGTGTCCACTCCCTGCAGTTGGCCAGCTGTTAGACTCACAGAACTGCCTTGTGTTTAAGCACCACTGGGAATGAACTCTTGAGACCTTATAGCCACTTGCTCTTCTAGGATGATGAAGGCCAAGTTTCAGCACCAGGGAGCTAGCCACATGTCCTCTCGCTCTCTTTGGGGGATGACAAATATCTTACTGGCAGAAGTTGAGGGGAAGGTCATAGGTCACCATCTAGACAGTACCTAGAAATGCAGAGCCTTTGGCCCCTCCAGAAGGGCTGAATTAGAACCTCCAGGTAGGTCATCAGTAGTTAAGACTGCAGGCCTGTGTGAGCGAGCCAGGCCGAAAGGGTATATTTGGACATATTCCCAGGAGGTAGCATGCAGGACACTGTTTCAGACACTGTGCTATATGATCCGTACTTGACCCTGACCTGCCAGCAGCTGAGGGAGTCACCTCCTTGGTATCATGCCTTCAGTGTCCTTGTGTCTAGCACTGTGGCCATTGGTGCCTGTGGCCCAGCGAGGGAATGTAATGACAGAGTCTCTCTGCTGCCATCTCTGCTGTTACATAACTCATCATCTGTCTTAAGTTTTGCTCCTCCAGTCCTGAGGGTGGGCATCCCCATAAGTGTGTTTGGGTGCATAGTGCTGGGAGGGGCTGCAGCAGAACTGTAAATTCATGATTAACCCTCTCCGAGTACATTTGAGCCGTGTGTGTGTGTGTGTGTGACATATACATGTGTGTGATATGTGTGAGTGTATGTGGTTGTTTGAAATGTACATGTGTGTGAGTGTACATGGTATATGTGTGGTGTGTGTGTGACATTACATGTGTGTGCTGTATGTGGTATGTGTGTATAGTGTATGTATGTAGTGTATATGTGGTATTGTTGGCATGTATGTCTGTGTGTGTGGTGTGTAATGTGGTATGTGTGATTCTGTGTATATGGTATGAGTGGCATGTACGTGTATGGTGTGTGTGGTGTATATGTTGTGTATGTGTGGTGTGTGTGGTGTATATGTTGTGTATGTGTGGTGTGTGTGGTGTATATGTTGTGTATGTGTGGTGTCTGTGTAGTATGTGTCTGGTATGTGTGTAGTGTGTGTGGCATGTATGTGTGTGTGGTGTGTGTGGAGTGTACATGTGTGTGTGATGTGTGTGCATAGTATGTGTGTGGTGTTGGGCATGTTTGTGTGTGTGGTGTGTGTTTGTGGTGTGTGTGGTATGTGTATGTATGCAATGTGGTGTATGTGTGTGCATGCATGCAAAAGCAAATGCACTTGCAGATGTTGAGGCCCGGGTCAATGCCAGGTGTCTTACTTACACTCCACCTTACGCTCCCCTTGAAGTTGAAGCTCACTGGTCACGCTGCACCAGCTGTCTAGTGAGCTCCAAGGATGCTCACGTCTCTGACCTCCCAGCATTGAGATTCTAGATGTGTGCTGCCAAGCCCAGCATGTACATCAGCGCTAGGTCCTCATGCTTGTGCATCAAGCACCTTAGCCACAAGTTTGAGCTTTGAAGTACAGTGAGCTGTAAGAGGAGGATTTCACTGGGAGGTATTTATGTCCAAGAGTTCATTTTTCAAAAAGAAGCCGAAGTTTGTTTTTGTTGTCTCGTACTATTATGAAAACAAAGGCTGAGTCCGTGAGCCTCAGCAGCCAGATAAAGAGGGCCGAAGCAATGCTTAGCCGAGTGTGACAGTAATAGACCTGGGCTTAGGAAGAATCTGCATGTGGACAGCACATCCATCACAGCCTTGCTGCTGCACAGGGCCCGCAGAGTGCCCTGGCTCCCGTGCAAAGACAGCCTGTGATTAATGCACCATGAGAGTGAACAGTGGCCAGGCTAGTCATGCTGGGGAACCAAAGCTCGAAGGAGGATGGGTGCAGCTCCCTTGTCCTCACTGTCTGCCATGGTGCCCACTGGGTACGAGTGCCCTGGGGAGAACACCCTCTGGGTAGGGAGCCCTTCCTCTGGCAACTGCAAGTGTAAAGTAGACTCAGTGACACCATAGCAGAGCCTCACAGGGTTACATAAAACATCATAGCCATGGGCTGGGAAGATGGTTCAGTGGCTAAGAGCACATAGTATTCTTCCAAGGAACCTAGTTCATTTCCTAGTGTCCACATCAGGTGGCCCACAGTTCCTGTGATTCTATTCTAGGGTATCTGACACCCCTGGCCTCTATGACACAAACCCACATAGAGACACATTATTAAATATAAATATTTTTGACCACAGGGAAAGAGGCTGGTATGCAGTATAGGCTCATTTACAGTTCTGATGGACTTTATTTCGAGACTGGAGTTATGTCTGGTGGATAGCCACCTCCTCAGGAGCCTGGGGAGCCTGGGGAAAGGAAGGCAACTGGGGCTGTGGACCAAGGAGCACCGTGGAGATCAGCTAGCTGTGTCCTGGAGGTCTGGCAAGGAAACATGTCACTCCTGCATCCTCACAGAAACCCAGCCCAACAACTGAGAAAAGCAACTTGCTGAAATGCTGCTGCCGTCAAGGCCTGTTCAGAAGGCCTGGGGCTCTGCTGCCTCAGAGCTGTTCCTTCTGAAGATGGATTCCAATGGCCACCGTGTGCTACACACTGAGGCAGCAGCTGCCACCTGACAGGGCCATGGAGGAGGCTCTGATGCTTTGTCATTTCGATTTTGAGTCATGGTAGACAGGAATATTCTTTCTAAGAGAGTGGTCTTAACCATACTTGGAGGACAAGAGGGCTGGGAGCTTAGGGAGCCTGTTCAGAAGAATTACCCTGGGGCTGAGCACTAACAGATGGGATGGCATCAGATGAAATCGCAGGTGAGTTTTCAATGTGCAGAACCCTTTTGCCTTTGAAAAATGTAGCATCCAGCTCCCTCCAAGGGAGAGGAGACACGAAATGGTCATCTGTAAGGGGATGGAGAGACACTAGACCTGATAACAGGATTGCCAGCACTGAGAGGCCTGCTCAGGTGGCGGCGAGGTGTGTAGAGCAACATGGGTGTCACTGGAATGATCCGTCGTGCTCATTCCCAAGTGAGGGTTTGGTCCCAGCACACACTAGCTTCTTAAGCTGCTCGGCGGCGTACTTGCCTTTCTCTCTCTGCTTCTCTCACTTACACATAAGCTGCACTTGCATTTCAAGGCTCTCCGTGCTCCTCTTCCCACAGAAGGGAAGCAGCAGGAAGGAAACCTCCCGTCCAGGACCTATTATTCAGATCCTGAAGATGCTGAGGTTTTAAAGGAGAATGAGGCAAATGCATTTTCAGTTAGGTCAAGAAGTGAGCACGTAGCAAAAAGAAAGGATTCCCAAAGTTCCAGCTGCAAGCTTGCTGAAATGTCCTACACATGGCCCAGAGACAAGACACAGCCCCTTTACCTGCTACCCTTGCGTCAGCGGGGCTATGTCACCTTGACCCACATGCGGGCAAATGAATCCCGGAGCTCTGCCCGGAATGCAGACGACAGGCACTGCACTGCTAGAAATAACAAACCCTTCCCTCTCCTCCTGTTCTCTTTCCCGTCCCTCCTCCCCCAAACCCACATCAGATTGTACTGAGGAAGTCACTCTCCTTCCATCAAACCCCCACCATGCCTCTTAGCATTTGTGGACTGGCAAATGAAAACAGCTGGGCTCCCCAGCAGGGGCTGCTCTCCTGTGCCCAGGCCAGGTCAGAGTCCCTGGTCTGGAGGAGAAGTAGCCAAGCTAGGCTGACAGATGGCCGAAGGCTTTTTTAACTTGCCCCCTCCTGGGAACAGTGAGCCTTCATAACTGTCCCTTTGTGCTGATGGAGGTGAGACTTTCTGGGTAGAATGTTTTTCGAGCTGTGCCGGGAAGAAATAGCAACACCCTGCTCTGCAGCAGCATAGCAGGAAATGATGCCGGAAAGAATCTTGGCCCAGAGTCTCTTTCACTGTCTGATCTTTGATCTCTTTTTCCACGCCCCAATCTTGGTAGCATCTATATAACCATCTATGTACACACAGCACACCACAGTGGAACAGAACTCTTGCTTCCATGATTCAGGCATGTGCCACAGACCTACTCCATGCTGTTGCTTAGCAGGCTTGCCTGTGTCTGTCAGAGTCCGTTGAAAAGACGTCCAACCAAATGTAAACTCTCGAGCTAAACTCTTTCAGAGGATGGTGGTTCATTTCTGAATGTCCACACAGTACAGCCTAGAATCACCTGGGAAGACAGTCTTAATTGAGGGGTTGTCTAGATCGGGTTTGCCTGTGGGAGATTGTTTTGATTGTTAAATTGATGTGGAAAGACTCAGCCCACTGTGGGGGCTGTCATTCTCTAGTAAGGGGGCCCAAACTATATAAGCAAGCAAGCAGGACTGTTTGCATTTATTTCTCTATGCTCTTGGCTGAATATGGTACAACTAAATGCCTAAAATGTGGCCACTGTGACTTCCCTTCAGTGATGGCCTATAGCCTGGAATTGTGAGCCAGACAAACTCCTCCTCCCCGGAGCTGCTGGTGCTAGTGGTGCTGGGGATGCTGAGGGTGCTGGGGATGGTTGTCAACTTCATTGTCATCATCATGATTTTTGTCACAGTGACAAAAGTGAAATTAGGACAGAGGACATGAGAATTCTGTCCTGGGGTTCATTTACCCTTGGCCTCCGCATCCATCACTGCCTGCAGGACTGGGACCCACCTGAGCAAATGACCCTCGTGATAGCTAACTAGTCTGCTTCGTTTGTCACTGTGATGTGTCCATTCACCACATGGCTCATATACCTGGTAATGGCCAGGCAGGAGCCATTCCCATGGGACTGCTGCTCTGCCCTGCTTAGTCCCTAGAGAGGGGTCATCAGCGGAGGTGGTTTCTGTTATCCTTAATTACAGGCTCACAGGACAGCTGTGAGACAGGAGCAACTATCATTACTGACCCAAACCTGCTTCAAAGGAGCTGCAAGTGGCAGCCTAGATAGTACCTGCGAAGTGTCATTATATGGCTGGCTGTGATCAGAGCACCTACCTGTTAAGTGTGTTTGGCTAGAGAGGTAAACAGCTGCCGTATGCTCGGTACCTTTCATTAATTATGTCTGGTATTTGCTTTCTTTCCTGTTGGAATTGATTTGGGTGGCTGATAATCCAAGCTAATGAAGACAATTAAAACGCCAAGCATGACAAACACCAGAATTATTCAGAGCCTCTGTGGGGCTCAAGCCTGTTCACTGGGGCCAAAATTAGAATAATACTGCCACCTCGTGGCTCATAATGGCATCAGGTTTTAAAGGCCAATGGTTTTACTAACAATTGAAATCATAGAATCTATGTATTTGACAGGTCAATAGTAGACACAGCTTATCCCAGCACTCTGGAGACAGGGGCGGTGGAGACAGGAGGAGTTCAAAGCCACCCTCAGCTACATAGCCAGTTCAAGACCAGTGTATGGTGCATTTATAAGTGAATAGATCACTTCTGAATAAATTCCCAGCAGAAGTTTTATAAGTTGAATTGCTGACCTTCCTTAGTCAAGGAGATGCATGCCCACAGTCCCCCAGAATCAACATAGTCTGGAGGATGCAAGAAACACCACCAGCCTTTTTCAGGAATGCAATGTATTTTTATTCCATGGCTGTCTGCAATTTGATTGATATCTGCATATCCAATAACGAAGCATTCCAATTGTCACCTGCTTTCTTCTCCAACTGTAAGGTTTACAGGTGTCATAGTAATGTCAGTTAAGGTACAGTAGAGGTAGAGACAACTCCTGTGACCTGTGTCAAAAAGTATGATTTACATGTGCAGTCCAAAATCAGCTATTCTTTTTTGGTTCTGTTTTGTTTTGTTTTGTTTTTTGAGACAGGATCTCTCTATATATCCCTGGATATCCTAGAATTCACTCTGTAGACCAGGCTGACCTCAGACTCACTGAGATTCATTCACCTGCCTCTGTCTTCCAAGTGCTGAAATTAAAGGTATACACCACCATACCCAGCCTCCAAAATCAGCTATTCTTGATGAATCTTTTCCAGAGATGTAACATATACTTATTTAAGCCCCCCCCATTCCTGCCTAAGGAGACAGAGAGGACAAAAGTCACAGTGTATACACACACGACGGTGGGGGTTGAGGGCAGGGCATTCGCACGCGAGAAGGGACATTTCATCTCCACATGTGGGCAGGGAGACTGCGGGAGACACTTACAGTTCAATTGTAGAGGAGCCTATAAAAATCCAAGGTGTAGTATCCAGGGAAGAATCAGGAGGCAGAATTATGGGGCAGATCCAGAAAGAGATAGAGATAAGAGAGTATAATATCTCTAAATTAAGAATAATCCCACTCCAGAGGTCAGAGCTGTGCAGGTACCCACCTGCCCTGGCACCACATGCACACCCTTGATGTCAGTCCCTCCGGGGACCTTGTAGAAGGCCGCTGCTGCTACCTCTTCTCTCGTGGCTCTGCCTAGATCCTGCTGTAGCCTCCGTCCTCCGGTAGAGCAGCATTTAGGAGACGCTGGGGTGGAAGCTGCCCAGCAGCTGAGGCTGTGTATTTACCCCAGCTCACTAGGAAAGCAGGTGCTACCAGAGAGGCGTTCTTTCCACGGGGAGATTTTTGTACAGGCTGATAATTGGGGAGGGTTTCTTTCTGCGGCTCTTTATGAAGTTCTAATTGACAGGGGTAAACCGGGAGTTTTGGCACATTTCTTGTGAGTTCCATCTTTTATTCAGTAGCTTGTAATGACTCCCTTTCATCTCCCTCCCTGGGCTGTCCTAGGATGGCACCCCGCATATTTCAGGGTATCTGATCAGCCCTCCTGTTAGGGGACCAGAGCCAGGGACAGAGAGGAGTACTGGAGAGCCCCTGCCGGCTGCCGTGCGCAGCTCTACCTTTGAGCAAGCCTCACAGCCAGCTGTCTCCTAAGAATTTTGTCCCTTATACATAGTGTTGGTTAATCGGGTGTATGAATAAAGAAACAAAGCTGTGTGTGCAAGGGAGAGGTCCTGTGTCTGTGCTTCCTACAGTATCTTGTGGTTTGCGCCTATGCATGGCAGGTGTTTCCTAGGTCACAATGATTTCAGTGTTTCTTCGTCTGTGTTTCAGAAACCTATTGCATTGCTGTGCTGCTTACTTGAGAGTAAATTCCAGGCTATTCCTTCCCATTAGAATGTTCTGGAACTAACCAAATGAGTGTCGTTGTGTAGATAAGACCTCTCTTACCACAGATAATGTTAGCCTGGTGTGCTCCTCTGTTTCCATTGTGCCTCTAATACTGAAATATTTAACAACAGTACCCAGGCATTCTCAGAAGCATTGTGGAGGGAACAGGGGGCTGCTCTGAGTGAGCCAGGGTTGCCACCTGGACAGGAGCACAGCTGTGTGGGAGTCCAGGCAGCCATACTCATCATTCGGGGCGCTTGGACCAAGTTTTTTCCCTGCTTGGGTCCAACTTCCTGCTCAGTAAAGTGGGGGCCAACAGTGCCTCCCACTGAGTGGTGGTGACAATGAATGCGGAAGTGCCTGGTGGCATTCCTGGGACTCGCTGAGAATTTGTAGTTCTTCACAAATCCATCTCACTTCCTACTGAGGGAGTATCCTCAGCACGAGCTTCCAGCCTCTCCTTTGAAAATGAATTACTGGGTACCCAGTAGCAGCTTAGTGAAGACTCCTCCTAGGAAGTAAAAGCACACTCTCAGTGAACAGCCAACTGCAGGTGTGCACAGATGCTGTTTAGTGGGCCACACTAGCTATAAGCTGTCAAAGGTAAAAATGGGCATGAGAAGCTAAGGAGACAGACAGTGGCAGTGGGGCAGGGAGACAGGCGGTGGGGCAGGGAGACAGACGGTGGGGCAGGGACACAGGCGGTGGGGCAGGGCACGGGAAGAAAATAACATTGCAAAGTATGGCACTGGCAAGATGGCTCAGAGGTAAACCCTCTTAGCAGTAAAACTGACAACTTGAGTCCTGTCTCTAAGACCCACAGTGTAGAAGGAGAGAACTGACTCTTACAAGTTGTCTTGTGGCCACTGCATTTGTCGCATGGGACATGTACACCTACACAGACACACACACAGACACACACGCACCTAGATAAATAAAAATTGATAAAAAAGTTAAAGATGTATATACATATATACATGTATACCAAACATTTTATACTGGCCTGGATAAAGACATATTAAGTCCAGAGTTTCCTTGCTTTTGGGGTGTTGAAATCTTCATTGAAGACTTTAAGAACCTCCCTCAAAACAAGTCCATCCTTCAAATATATCAAGATGATAAAGCGCCCGTTGCCTCAGATGTTCTGCTAGGCACTGGTGCGTTCCTGATTGAAATCTCACACGAGGAACACAAACATCTGACCACAGACCTAGACAGATTCCAGTCCCAGGCACGCCTGCCTCCTGCACATACCAGCTTGGCCGCTCTGAGACCTTGCTCGTGACAGAAGGCTGTGCATGTCCAACTTGGAGTGCTTATGAACAGTGCTGGAGGTTTTCCAGATTCTGAGAAGTGGCTAGCTGGCCTGGAGGAAAGACCCAAGCCTGATCATGACATTCATGTGTATTTCACATTCATTGCACACACGAGCTGAAGGTAATTTTACAGTTTCAGGGTACGTGCATTTGATGCTATGTACAGAAGCTTTTGGTGTGGCGGCATGTCTGCATTCAAAATTTAGATTTGGGTTTCTTTCAGGATTTTCAGCTCAGGAATGTTCCCCCTCTCTAGCGAAGTGATTGTAACTGTGTCCTTGTCTCTGCAGGAGGATGAAGCCCTCTAGCCCCATGTGACTGCCTGTGAAGAGCTGCCTTCATCCCCTGGCCACCCCAGCTCCCACCATGGGTCCTGCAGGAAGCACACTGAGCGGTGGGCCCCTGCAGGTGCAGATGGTTCTCTGGGGAAGTCTGGCTGCCGTGGCCATGTTCTTCCTCCTCACCTTCCTCATCCTTCTGTGCTCCAGTTGTGACAGGTTAGAACACACATGCCTCTTCTAGAACCTAAACATAGTCCTTGTTGTTCTCAGAGGAGCCTTTGTACCAAAGAGTCCCTGGCCCATGTTTACAGGTTGGTCACAAAGGTTCCAAGGACATTCTTCATCAGTCACTTGAAAACCCTTACTAATTTTCCTGGAGAGCAAAGCAAAGAGTCCTTCCTAATGTTTCAGATATCAGAACGAAGTCTCTGCTGCTCTTTGAGCACATCCTTTTGTGTGCTGTCTTTTTTCTAGCCGTAGACAGATTGAAATCTGAGTGTGAGACACTACATCTTTTTTTCACAGTTGGCATTACTGAGGATGCTCATGGATTCTTAAAAATGTGTGTGTGGTGAGCTGCCCTTTATGAAGAAACAGATTTGTTTTCCTGCAAGAGAGGCTTACTGAATGTGGAAACAAATTTTTCCTTTTTAAGCGTTACACTTGTCTTGCTTTGCACAGGGAAAATTGGGGTTCTTTACAAGCAAAAGCGATTGCTCAGAAGAGTCAGGGATGGTCCAAAGTCTGCAGCTTTGGGGTATTGCCAGAGCCCATGGGGTCCAACTTAGCCAGCCATACCCAGTTCTCTCAAGCTGGGAAGAAATGTGGTGATGTTATTTAAAAGCCCAATATGGATCCCACCCTAAAATCTGTCGAGAATGTAAAATCTAGGCCTCGTGTAGCCTATCCTGATCCCTGCCAAGCGTTGACCCAGGCCTTCAGGGCTAGGTCGAGCCTGACCTCTAAGAAGATAGAACACTGGAGGTCCTAGTTCTACCTCCCACGAGCCTGACAATTCTGCTGCCATGACTCGCTCTCCCTCTAGGTGTCACCCTCTCCTCACCATGATAGAAACGCCATCTTTACTGCTGATGGCTTTCTTTGGACTATCTGTATGAAACATCCTATCTTTGCTCACCGGACTTTTCCAGAGACTAGAAGTACACATGACTCTTCCTGAGAGCTTGTCACCTTCCTGACGGGCATGCAGTGTTGTATCTCCTGTACTTTCTTTCTCCCCTCACATCATGTGACTCCACAGACTCTTAAGGGAGAAGATAATTGTTAGGGTTCGCTGAGGAGAAAAAGCACTGTCTGCCATCCGCGCCCCCTGGGCACAGCCAGATCCTACTTGCAGCCTGCCTCCTCCTCCTCTGCCCACGGGAAAAGGGTGTGCAGGAAGGGGACAGACACATCCTTGGCTGTCAGTTGTTACTCTTTTCCTTTTTGTCAGCAAAATAAACCTAGTTCATAAAACCAGATAAACATTAGGCTAGAAAAGCATGGTCCCTGTTTCACTTTAAGGGACACGTTTGTCTTCTTTTCATTTCAGAGAGAAGAAGCCAAATCAACACAGCGGGGACCATGAGAATCTGATGAACGTGGTAAGCCGTGGTGTGTCTGTCTGTCTGTCTGTCCGATGACACCTATCCAGGAATGTCGCTGCTGGCTTTTGACCCGAGTGAAGTTGGCACATAGAAGAAAATGGAAATGAGCAGTGGCTGTGTGCACTCACGGCCTGGAGCTGTGTGCTCCACCAATGCTCACAGCAGCTTCTGAGGGAAAGGCTGTCACTGGACTGGGCTCCAGCCTGCTGCAGGGATGTCTTCTGTCCCCTTTGGTCAGAAAGGGCTGTCACAAGAACAAACTGGATGACTCAGATGGGATTTATTCTCTCTCTGCTCTGGAAAGGAGAGTCCAGCATCCACGCTGTTGCATGTTAGGTTCTTCCAGAGTTAGACCTGTCCCCAGGCTCGTTTCCTTAGTTCACACCTGCTCCTTGTCTCCACCTCTGTCCCTCATGCTGCCTTTCCCTCTCCAAATGTCTGTCCTTAGGGCCAAGTCCCCTACCTTCATAAAGATACCAAATGTATGAGACTAGAACCCAGGTGTCTCTGATGTAACTTCAGTCTTAACCAGCACCGTTGGAAGTGGCCCGGTTCTCAGATAAAGTTGCACTCTGCTGCACTGGAGACCAAGATTTAGGTGAAAATACAAGCATGCGCCAGGGCCTGGGGCCCACAGTACAGCCTGGCCTTGCTGCCTTCCCCAGTCCTCATCATTAGAGAGGAACCTAGTGGGCCCAGTTGTCTCAGGGATCCACCCACCTGGGTGAGGAGCAGCCTGAGGGTGTCGCAGTCTGTCCTTTGACTCAAGTTGTGCCCTTAGGCCATAGCACAGCTCCACCAGCTGTCTCTTCAGCCCGCCCCCAGCCCCAGGGCAGTGCTAGGAGAGAAGTTGCTTCCTGGTCAGAACGAAGAGGAAGCCTGTATACTTCTATCTCTGTGGGATCCAGTATATTTGCACCCAACCGGTGTGTTCAGAGCTCTTACAGGAGACACAAGGCTGCCCCCACTTCGCAGTGTGTCTGTGACCCAAGCAGGTAGGAAGCTGCCAGGATTCCCTTCCTGGCTCCTCCTAGACCCCAGGGCACTGGGTGTCTGTGTGAGCCCACCATCCTGACCCTCAGGACTTCCCCTCTGACTGATTTTCTCGAGGTTTCACATCTGCTGTTCCGAGCTTCTCCATCTCTGCCTGTGATTGCTGGTATGATGGGGGAGGGAGTAGAAGGATGGAGCCCTGTTTTCTTCACCTACCACCTTCCTCAGAGTGAGGTGGATAGTGAGTTGTTGCCTGAAACTAGGCGTCCACCTCTACCCTCATTTCCTCCTGGAACAAGGGTTCTCAGGTAGGGCTGGACCATTAGCAGTAGCACCACCTGGGAGCAGATAGGAAGCCAGTGTTCCAGGGATGGGGGCAACTCTGATGTAGGTACCAGTATGGATCCCTATTCTTGGTCTGTCCCTGCTGATGTGTCTGAGGTCAGCAGCCTTTGGTGAGTGGAGCAGGTGAGCAGAGGAGAAAGCAGTTTCTTCATCTTCTTCCTCACATGGGATCCTCCATGCGCCGACACACAACTGTGTCCACTATGGTGTGCACTCACAGTGTGCGCTCACAAGGATGTGTGCGTATGCTGGCCATGAGGCCTACACACACTGTTGCCCACCTAATTCCTGAGTTTGCTAGATCATCACAGTTTGCAGATTTGTTTCTGTGGAGGTGGGAAAGACTCCTTCAGACATAGATTATGGAAGTCTGGCCATGACAGGTTTTACAGGAAGCCTTCCCTTGATCCCCTGTCCTCTCCCCTAAGGACACTTTCTACAGTGTGAGCATCTGGATCATGGAGGAGAACTGGCCCAATAGAGCAGACTTCCTGGACACTCAGGCGTCACTATACATCAGGGCCATTTTCAGTCTGTTATTTGAGTTCCCATCAGGGTCAGGAAGTTTGTGAGGCCAACTACCCAAGATTTCTCTGCAGGATACATCAGCATTTCCCGTATGATATCCTGGAGACTGGGCTGTGCCCTGGGCAGCAGAAGCCATGAACGTGAGAAGGATGGGGTCCGTTGTGTGCCCATTTGGGTTGCCCTCTGGGACCAGTCGCGTAAGCTGCATCTAGGAGCAGCTTGTTTCCGCATGCCCCTCGTGACACCTCCACCTAGCATGTAGTTCCAGACAGTGTCTGCACACCACCGTCACCCCAGAGGAGCAAACTGTCTGTCCTTCCAAGTGCCTGTGTGTCTTTTAGAATAGGAAAGGTTCGCAAAGCAATTTCTCAGTAGATGATCCTTTCAGTGATGCCTGAAGCCAGAGACTAGCCCTGAAATAGCATGAGAAATGTATGGCATTAAACACTGTACAGACTTAGTCTCTTCCTATTTGGAGGCAGCAGTGATACTTTGCTGTTTGTTTGGCAACACCTGTGTTACAAGGATGGCACTGGTCCCTGCTGGGATCTGTTCTGACCCACACAAGAGTTTGTGGTCTCCTTTTGCCGTGTGCTAAGGAAAACAGTGTTCCTGTAGCCCACTTGTAACCACCAGGTGAGATGCACTGCCTGGAGCCCCAGAAGAGTCCCAGTGCCCCTGAGAATCCAGAACCACATCATCAAAAATAAGCTTAGCTGTTCTCCATCGGTCAGAATGATCCCCACTTTGACACCTGAGTATGGCTAAGTTATCCATGGGACTCACCTAATTTAATTCATGGATTCTGGGATTCACTTTTGACTGCTTTGATTTTAGGAGTGTCCTCCTCTGGTACCAGCAGATTCTTACCAAAAGATGTATTTGGATTTTTCAGCCTTCTGACAAGGAAATGTTTAGCCATTCAGCGACCAGCCTGACAACAGATGCCCTGGCCAGCAGTGAACAGAATGGGGTGCTCACCAATGGCGACAGTAAGTTCTGCTGAGATATCACTGTGAAAGCACTAGGTTTCAAATAAGGTGGATCACGGGGCTGAAATGATGACTCAGCAGTTAGGGCCACCACCACCACCA
>LOEQ01002703.1:281240-291588 GCA_001685075.1 Bramus lutescens
ACCTGGATCTCCAAGTTTATGTTCCCCGGCTCCAGGAGGACACGCCCTAGCCAAATGTGATTGGCTGAGCTTCCCCATCAAGAAGAGGAGAAGGGGAAAGTGGTGTTTGTCCCAGAGGGACAAAGGACTGCCTCTGGATAGAAGAGACAGGCATGGCACCTAGGAAAATGGCAGTTTATAAGGTAAAATGGGAAAGCCCTTGTTAAGATGAGGTGTTCAGTTTTAATTGGGTGTGTTAATTAGGTGAGCCAAAAGGGGCTTCTGATTGCTGGACTTCAATACTTTGGTAACTGGACCTCCTCAGGAGGAGGAAGTGGCCAAATAAGGCAATAGACCTTGGTGGCTAGCTCTAGGAATGTCATCTAACAGCTTTTAGCAAGGCAGAGGGATTGGGGGAGAAGGGCAAGGCCTGCCAAACCATACTTGCCATGCTCAAGCTGGCCAGAATCCCTTCAAGCCCTGTCTCAAAAAAATAAAAGTGAAGGGTTAAGAGCAGACATGAAATAGCAAGGTAGATTTCTGGTCAATGGTGAGGATAACCATGAACTACTAGGGATTGTTAAGTTGGGAGCGTAGCCCCCCAACCCAGCCCCAAGGCCTGAGAGTTGTATTGGTCTGGACCAATACACTGGGGGAGGGGGGGTCAAGACCACTCCCACAGGGTATTTAAGTGAACTCCTAAAAGAGTTCTCTTTTCCTTCCTCCTGGTGGTTGCGTTCTTGGCCTCCTGGTTCCCCCTCGGGGCCACCCAAGAGCACAGGAATCCCATTAAACCTGGATATTTTTTAATTTGGCTTGTGATTTGGCTTGATTGGGATTTTTGCGTCGGCAAGGAAGAAAGAGACTAGAAGAGACTAGACAGGGATTTCACCTTCCACAACTAATACTGCAACAACCACGGACTTGCCTTCAGTAATAGCGCATTGACTTCCTGGTGAAGGAACTCAGGTGTTATCATGGGGTTGGGAAGGAGACGCAAACTGTCCAATCAGAATAAACTGGAAAACTATCGCTTCCACCGAAACATGGTTAACCAGACCTGGAGCAAATCAGAGGTTCTTTCATTCATGGCCTCACTGATGGGGTTCCCAAAGTCCTAACTTAATTCACCTTACCTTAACCACAGCCCCAGTAAATTCCACAAGAGAGTGACCAGAGCAGCGTTAGTTGACAGGATCCATGGTCCCGGGAATGAAGACGGAACTAAAAAGAACTAGCAGACAAGCTACAAAGAAGCCAGAAAGTTCCAGAAGAAAACCATCTGATCGGTCCAGTAACACCCAACTTGCATTTTAAGAAGTGGGGTTACATCTGATTTTCCCATTTTAAAAATGTACCCCACACACTCTCCTCTCGCTAGCCAATTACAAGAAGATTCTGCAAACAAAAAACGTTCAGCCTGAGATTTCTGTTGGAGGTAACAGTCAGTGTTAGTGTGGCTTTTCCTTCCCCCATGTTTCTCTTGCTTTATTATTATAACTGTTGAGGCCAGTGACCTTGAATTGTCCTGAGTGTCTTCCACTTGCTTGCTTTCTCCTCATATACAGAAGGATAAAATGAACAGATTGACTGTTTTCTTGGGAAATGTTAAATATTCATGTCCTTTGGCACCAGTAGCTTCCCACTGAGTCCTGAAATGAAACAGCATGTGTACCCAGGCCCAGGCTCTGTTTGCCACCTAGATCCAATGCCCCCCTGGCTTCGGTGTCAATGGATTCCTTGTCTGGCAGCACCTCACCCCCGACACTCAGAACCATCCTGCCACACACACTCTCTGTGGAAAGCAAAACCAGCACTTTGCACAATGAGTATATTTATTGCCCAACGCTGTCCTCGGGTCTCTGAGGAGTGCCAGGGACCTTCCAAGGAGACTGTCTGCCCTTAGTCTTTGCTAAGCTGTTCATAACTTTTCTCTCTTAGCCACTGGACCTCTTCTGCTTCCTGTTTACAAAACCAGGAGTGTTCGAAGCACAGAAAGCTGGGAATGAAGTCCTGAGGGAGTGTGTATTGTTGACATGGGCACAGCCAACAAGCTCAAGGCCCTAGTGCATGGGAAGCTGGCAGAGCATTTCCCATATAGAGGTCAGGCTTGAAGCTGGCAAAGCTTCTCCCTCTGGCCCAATTGCTAGTGTTTACCAACACCTGAGGACCTTCAACTTCCTCCTCCAGGAGGTTATGGCCCGAGACTGCTCACCTACAGACACCTCCTGCAGAGACTAGCTGTCCCTCCCCTGGGCTGTACCTAAAATGCTGAGGTTCTGGGGTGGTCTGTGTGGCCCCATCAGAGTGTGCACAACCCACCTGACCCCAGCTTTTCTATACGTATGTCCTTGTGTCTGTCATTTTTCTTCCTTCCCATGCCTCTCTTCAGGTCTCGAGATAGAAGCCTTAGCACGTTTCCTTTTTTGAGACAGGGTCTCGGGTGTTCCAGGCTGGCCTCAAACTCTCTGGAAACAGGCTGGTTCCGGTCAACTTCTGATGCTCCTGCATGTGCCTCAGCACTAATATTACAGATGTGTTCCATCAGTTAGAGGTCTTGCTGGGGACCAACCCTAGGGCTTACAATGTGGTCTGCATGCACTCTACTGAGGCAGCCACACCCTACAGCCCTCCTTTTAAATTCCCCTTGAAATCATTCACCCAAGAACCAAGAGCCCTATCTGCTGTCATGGCAGCCGACCTTGGGTCTGAGCAGGGCACCTCCAGTGGGCTGCAGACTCCCCTCCCCCAGCACCCTCCTCTCAGGCAGTCTCCTCACCCTTCCTTTGAACTGACATTTCCACTCAGCTGCTGGGCTCTGACCTCCAGATTCCCAGGCTCCTGGAGAACAAAATGCATCTGCCCTGGGGCTTCCTTGATGAGTCCATCAAGATAAGCAAGCAGTAAATTTCAAGTTTCTCTTTGCTTCTCTCCCACAAAAGGCCAGCACAGTAGCCACCTCAAAGTCAATCATTTAACCAACCCACAGAAACTGGTCTTTGTTTGCTTTAAAGAACCAAATAAATAAGCAAACAAAACCAACCAGGCATCATTCACCACACGGCCCTGATAACAAGCATCAGTTGCTAGAACTCCTAGGCTAGGGGGTGGAATGGTGGAAGAATGAGACAGGGAGCTAGGGGATTCATAAGCATTGTCTATTCCTCCTCCTAAGGTTCCAAACCAAACTAAGGTACAATTCCACTAAAGTTCGCTCTAGGGAACCAATTAAATTGTGAAGCCTACTTACAAAGCACAGGTGCGGGTTACTTACAGGAACGTGGGTACTCTACACATGTGACACAAAGCCACATAGAAGTCTTTATCTGGCAGCGATGGTTTTCTCATAGACACAGAGATGGAGGCCCTCCCTGGCCTCTAACCCCTCCTGAGGCTACTGGGAAAGCGTTGGATACAACAGGCAGTAAGGAGCAACTGGAGGCTCTGTGGAGGGTCACCAAGAGCTGTGTGTGTGGGGGGGTGTCACTTGGCCCCTATCCACCCCTCTCTGGGGGATGTACATAGTCAATAGGCCGAACTGTTACAATCTTTTCCAAACAGGCACAGGCAAACTCCCCAAGGTCGTGGTTGTTTGGCTCAGAGGGTAAGTCCTGCACATCAGCATGATTATAGACTACTACCTACTTGAAGGGTTTCCTCCTGAAATCCAGATTAGGTATAAACCACACCCAAACACTTGTTTGCACAGAGAGATCCTTTATTAGGTGGGGAAGAAAAGTTCAAGTGGCTGCTTCCTGACTCGGGCAGCAAAACAGCAGCAGGTGACCTTGCAGGTGTAATTTTTAATAAGAGAAAAAAGGAGAGATCTGTGTAGAGTGGGCAAGGATGCGGTGGTGTATTTCGATATGACATGTTAATTAGGTGAAGCAAAGGGAGCTTTTCAATGCTAGACTTAGGTACTCATCCTCAGGAATGGGTCAGGCATATGAAAGTGGCTAGCTTTAGGGTTGTAATCCATGGTTTACAAGGGAGAGGGAACGGGGAAGGGCAAGGCCTGCCAGCGCCATGTTTGCCAGGCTAGGAGCTGGCTAGAGCATCTTCATTATGCCTGTTCCTCTACACTCCTCCGTATGGATCTTCTCAGTCAAACCCCCACCCCCACCCCGCCATGGGGACTGCCAGTTGAGCATAAGCTGCCTCCCATGTTCCACTGTATGGAATCTCAGAGCGTGTGATGTGCTGGGGACCCAAACGAGAAGACCTGCAGCTGAAGAATGCAGGGGTGTTGGCTTACAGGCAAACCTTCCAGATATGCTGGTGGGCATGCCTAGGTCTGGTGGGGAGGTTATATTGCCACCGCAGCCGGCCCATCCTAGAGTAGGGTATTGTCGAGCTGGCAATGGCCAACATGTTATCTATCAGTCAGGTAGGATCTGGAATCACCCAGGGGCTGAGCTCTGAGACACACCTGGGAGAGGTTAATTAAGCTGCTGCCATGCCCATGAGGAGGATGCGGGTTAGGTTCATTGAGGGGGGAAGACCTGCACTAAAAGTAAGTAGCACCATTCCCTGAGTGTGGGCCCTGGAATGCCAAAAAGAGCAAGGTAGCCGAGCACAGCATTCCTTTTCCATCTCTTCAGCGCAGAGATGATGTGACCAGCCACCTTAAGTTGTGCTATGCCTTGCTCACCAGAATGGACCATACCCAGAACTATATTCTAACACAAGCCTTCCCTCGGTTCAACTGCTTCTGTCGGGGTATTTTCTCATGGCCAGAAGAACAGAAGCTAAGGCAGAGTTTGGTGCCGCTCATCAGGATACTGCCAGGGCATCCCAGCTTAACAGACAGCTGGAGCCCCCCTCATTTGACAAAGGACACAGAGGCAGAGGAACGTGGAGTGATCTATCCCCAGAGTGATGCTACCCTAAGTCCCCCAGGTGCTCAGGCTCTGGAAGGAGGGGCCATTGGAGGAGGAGGCTGGGTGCTACCTAGGATGTCTCCAGGCTTGTGTGTCAGACACTGAAGACGCCAAGCCTTTTCTTTCCCACACGGTCTTTACTGGAGCTACAACTGTTTGCCTGTGGGCTCCGCTGGGAAGATGGTAAACACTTAGCTCAGATGGTTAAACCACGTAGCACAAGTGGAAGTATTGACTCCTCTGCCGGAGCGCGTTTAGCTCTCTCTGTTCCTTTCTCACCCAGGAGAGAAGAAAATGCCGTGTCTCCCTTTGTGTCCTTCTCCCCTCCCCTTGCCTGTGTACTACACAGCACTTGTGTGTGCCACAATGCACACATGCAGGCACACAGACACATTGCGCTGGTTTGGTTTCTGTCGCTACAATAAAACACTGACCGGAACAACTTGAAGGGCAGGGTATAGGCAGTGACCTGCAGGAGCTGAGGCAGGGGCCCTGGAGGAACTCAGCTTACTGTTTCTCCTCCCACTGCTTCATCTCCGGCTACCTTCCTTGTCATGAACCCAGTACCCATCAAAGAAAGAATAACACCGCTCACAGGGGCCGGGCCTTCTGAAATTAGTTAACAGTTATGGAACTGCCTCACAGGCTGGAGAGACAGCTCAGCAGTTTAGCAGAGAGCATGGGTTCAATTCCGAGCACAGTGGCTCACAACTGTACATAACTTGCAAGCCCAGGTCTAGGTGATATCACCTTCTTCTGACCTCCCTAAGTACCAGGCAGGCACATGGTGCACATATATACCTATAGATGCAAAATATTCATGAACATAAATCTAAAACTTTTTAAAGAAAAATGCCTCACAGACACAGCAATGGACAACTTCAATGGAGGCAATTCATCAAGTGAGATTCTCTCTTGTCAGGCATGTGTAGGTTTCTACCACAGTGGTGGCTGAAGCTAACTGACACACATGAACACACACATGCAGGCGCAAATACGCATACCCCACTGACCTCCTCCTCCTGAGTACAGCTACAGATTCCCGGGAGGCTGCTCTGTCACCTTGTAGCCTCGGTTAGGTTCCCACCAGTCCCCTGCCACTTCACACCTCTGGGGTGGGGCCTGTAGGGCCAGACTGAGGGTACAAAGCCAGATGCCACATTGGAAGCACTTCCTTGCCTGGCTCTAATTGAATTTCTTTGTTTCAGTTGAAAAGACATCTTTAGTTGTCAAATCCACACTGGGTTTGGGCTGAAGTACAAGACTCTAATTCAGCTGCAGGAAGTGCTAACCCCAAGGCAGCAGGAGAGAGGTTAGACAATGAGCTCGTCCTCTGGGGACTTTGGGCAGCAGTACTCCTTGAGCTCATGGGGTTGTCGGACATCACTGGAGGAATGAGAGCTGCTCCCCTCGGTATCCTTGACCCATTCAGAAATACTGGGAAAGCAAAACACCAGCAGACAATAATGACATACGCATCCTCAGCCTCCATCTGCATCACAGGTGGCCAGAAAGGACACACGGGCACCCTCAGTGAGGTGGGCCTCTCTTAGCACTGTTAGCAGGACATCACAGCTCAAGAAAGCCAGCAGAAGTCTGCCCCCGTACTCAGACAGACAGGTCTGCAGATAGGGCTGGAATGGCCACCTGGTAGGCACCAACGTGATCAGATGGACATGGTACACCTCCACTATTTCCACACTTTAGCATGGTTTCATTCTGGTGACACGTACTCTAACCATCCATTAACGACATTGAAGACTCTAACCTGCATTAAAGACACCTGTCTCTGTGACTCAAACCAAACTCAGACTTACCCCAATTCATTTCTAATTTTTTTCTCCATCCTTCCTGGCCTCTCCCTTCACAGCTGTCCTCTCAGAGTCTGGAGGGACAGAGGTGGCTGGTCTGGTCTGCCCCTTTACTTTCCCCACGCCCACCTGGTTTCTTTTCTCTAGTTGGTGCTTCAAGCGCCTTCTTGGAGAGGAAAAGCCTGAGAAAGAAGGGCTAAAGGAAACGAAGTAAACACTTCAGGCATCTGTCATGAAGGCATCCTCATACTGGCCTTTGATGGCAAGAGTCAGTGAGCCCTTTGGACAGCTGGAAGGGATGCCAACAGCGTGCCAGGGACTGCTCAAATCCTGCTCCTGGTGCCGCCCTCAGCCCTATCCTGCTTGGGTAAGGCCTCCATGGAGCAGGGCTTCCCAGCCTTTGGCTGCGCCCATATCTCTACCGCACTTAACACAGGCATGCTTTGGCCACGCCCACATCTCTGACCCACTAAACACAGACAGCCTTTGGCCACGACCACATCTCTGACCCACTAAACACAGACAGCCTTTGGCCACGACCGCATCTCTGCCGCATTTAACACAGAAAATCTAGCCTCTCCTGTACCCTCACCTCCTGTCCCAAATACCTACCCATCCTGAATCTTCCAGTCTTAAGGACTGTGTGATGATTCATGTTGCCAACCAGAAAGGATCCAGACTTACCTGAGAGACAAATCTCTGGACCTGCCTTGTCTATGAGGGAATCTCTAAACTGATAACCACGGTGGAGAGAACCACTCTAAATATGAGTGGTTTGGGGTCCTGGACAGAATTAAATGGGAGAAGGGGTCTAAGGACCGTCATGCATCTCTCTCTGCTTCCTGACAGCAGGTACCATGTGACCTGCTGCTCACACACTTGCGACCATGTCCTTCCTTGTCCAGACCATACCCTCAATCTCTTGTTCATAGTTTACACGTTTGCCTGTCTCTCACTTGCCGCTTGGGTTGGTAGTTGAAGGCATGTTGATGTAGTTGAAGGCATGTTGATGTAGTTGAAGGCATGTTGCTGTAGTGCCCTCTGCTTTGTTTGCAGAGGGCTTTTCATTCGGTATTGAAGTACCTCCCAGCCACTGACCAGCAAGACGGAAACAGAGCTTGTAGAATCAGGAAAGCTGGTCTGAATGAAACTCCAGTTTCTGAATGAAACTGAGTCCAATAGCCACCTCATTTCATAAGCTGAAAAAATATCTTCTTGGGAAAAGTAGAGAAATGCTGTGTGAAGACTTAAGCCTTTGTTCCTAAATTATCCACAGCAAATCAGGATGTATAAACACTGTTCTTGCCTTGGAGCTAGAAGGTATGTCTGAACCATATTAAACCTTCCCGTGAACTTCAAGGTAAGCTACTGCTGCCGCTGGAGTACCAAAGTGGTCTTTCCTTAGCTTTCTACTTAAGTTTCTGTACGACACACCCAGCTTCCTACCCCACAACCATCACCTCTGTTACCCTAACTGCAAACACACTCACATGCTCCCTAGATCCCCTTCCATGGCAGGTGGAAGAGGTCCCCACAGATGTCCATATCCTAATCCCCAGAACTGGTAAAATCTTCATCAGAGGAGATGTTAAGGTTACAAATCAGTTGATCTAAGATAGGATTTTAAACACAATGCCCCAGAGCAGCTCTCAGAGAGGGGGTGGGAAATGGACCAACAAAGGTAAGGTTTGAGGAGCTGGAGAGACCCTCAGGGGTTAAGAGTGTTAATCTGACTTTGGTTCCCAGCAGCCACACCAGGCAATTCGCTGCAGCCTGTAACTGTAGCTCTAGGGGACATGTCGCCCTCTTCTGACCTCCATGGCGACCTGCACGCCTGCTCACCCACCTGCACATCAGCATGTACACTTTTTTAAATTAAAGAATTAAATTTAAAATAATATTACTTTGAAGATAATGGTGTAGGATTGTAGAAATGCCTTAAAAATCTAACAAAAATCCTCACTGAACTTGAAGATACATTCGTTTTCCAGCACTGAGATGTCCCTTCTCATGAGACTGTCCTGATTGCTCTATGTGGACTCCAGATGTTAGGTGAAGTAGTCTGGCCAGCTAGCCCTAGACAAGGGCAGCTTGACCTACTTTTCCAGGACTAGGAGAATCCAAAGTCTGCCATTTTTTTTCTTTTATTCTCATGGTCACTGTTGGCTCAGATTTGTGCTTCAGCAGTTAACCCTGCCACTGTACTATTCTGCTCTGGACATGCATGGAAGCCAGGGGTCATAGAAGCATTTGGCATGAGTCAACTGGTGTGGACTTGTCTGAGCTGTTAGGCACAGAACGATTATTCTTAAGAAGAAAGGAAGTCTCCTAAGGGGAGAAGGTGGAGGGGCAGGGACTGGAGATACAGGCTTGGAGCGAAGCCAACAGTTGAAGGGAAAAAGAAAGGGAAGGAAGGAGGGAGAGAGGGGGAACAGGAAGGAGAAGAAAGGGAAGAGAGGAAGGAGGGTCTCCCAAGTGAATCCTGGTGATGAAGGAGTTGGGTTTTGATGCTCAACCCATTGAGCCTTGTAGTAAAGTTCCAGACAGTAGAGCCATGGTGAAAATCAAACAGAAAAAGCAAGTCTGCCTTTGAGGCCACCAAGACTCTGTGGCCTGAGCAGTAGAGAAAGATGCAGTTGCAAAAAAGAAAAAAGAAAAAAAAAAGTCTTTGCTTCTATTTCCCACAAGGCCAGAGGGAGAGAAAAGGGACACACAGTGTGACTCCCCTTGTCCTGAAATAGCAAAGGAAACCCTGAAGAGACCCATCTGTAAGATAGGGAGGACACTTGTTGACTGAGATTTCTGTCCTGCCTGGTCCTGCAGCTATTCAGTCCCAAAGAAGCGCACAGAGGCTTACATTAATTATAAACTGGTTGACATAGTAGCTCAGGCTTCTTATTAACTAACTCTTACACCTTACATTAACCCATAATTCTTGTCTGTGTTAGCCATGTGGCTTAGTATCTTGTATCCTCTTCCCAGAATTCTCTTGTTCTGATTGCCCTGCCTATACTTCCTGTCTGGCGACTGGTCAATGAGCATTTTATTAAACCAATACAACTGACAATCCTTTACAGGGTATAAGTTCATTGTCCCACAGCATACCCCCACCCCCATTTTTTTTTCAAAACAAAAATTCTGAATCTAATCTCCCTTGTTTAGCTTTCTTCCTGACCATTATCTATAACAACTTGTAACCAACATTCTAAACAAAGGAAAAATCCATAATTTATTATTTGGAAATGTGGGCATAGTTTTCCAGGTTACTTCCTGCAGATTGGGGGCACTGATAATCCGATGGGGGCCTAAAGAAAATTTTGAATTATGGTCAAGTATTAATTGGAGTATCCTGTGAGGCTTGATCATCTCATTCAGTAGTCTGGAGGCTGTTCTGGATGTAGTACTCAGACATCTGGGCCACCTGCTACTATTAGAGAAGAGATTTCTCAGGAGGTCTTCCTTAATCAAACCTGATTTTTCTTAACCCAGAATGAATCCATAGCCTCTCATTTCCTATGGAAACAAAAACAAAACCTCTTCTCCAAAGTAACATATCTTTTGACTTAAATTTTGAAGTCAAAGCATTTTTAAAATATATGTGTTGTATTAATCCTGCAGCATTTGTAATCAAATGTCTTTTAGCAGCTGTTGCTCCTTCCTCAGCATTCAAACAATTCA
>LOEQ01002703.1:317067-329882 GCA_001685075.1 Bramus lutescens
GAGAGAGAGAGAGAGAGAGAGAGAGAGAGAGAGAGAGAGAGAGAGAGATCTAAGTAAACACACAAACCCTTAAATGAGGAATGTTTTCTTCCCATAGCAGTGTGGAGAAAAGTTTCTTTCCACTTGTAGTGCTGAACATTCTTATTTTCTGCCTTCTGCCCCTTCCCTTACCAAAGGTTCCGTCCAACCCTTAGAGGGCTGGGTTGGAATACTTCCCAGCTCCTTGTCTATTTAAGGTGGCCCTTTCACTCATCAGGAGGCCGTCCCCCTGCTCACCCACTCCTTCACTGTTAGTCATCTACTTTTGGAAGATGCAGTGGCGTCTTTCTCAGCACGCCCTCTTCCTAACCAGCTTTACAGCCAAGCCCAGCACATTCACCCTGTGTCCCCTGCGTGCCCACTTCTCCAGAAAGAGAACAGAGCTTAATGGCAGCTTCCACTTCCCCAAGTTCCAAGCCCACCTTCTTTTCCAGGTTGTGAGTCAACTTCAGACAGACCACGGTCTTCAGCTCTCAAAGTTTGCCAGGCAAAATGGCTTATTCCTACTCTTTAGTATCATTTCCTGTGACCATTCTTAATGCTAGCATTCAGTAGGGAGAGGCAGGTGATATCTATAAGTTTGAGGCAGTCTGGTTCAAACATAGAGAGTTCCAGGGCAGACAAGGCTGCCCAGTGAGATGTTGTGGAATAATCTTTTTATGCGCTGTGAATATGCATTACTCCCATTGGGTTATTAAAAGCCAACTGGCCAATATCTACGTAGGAAGAGGTTAGGCAGGAGAGCCAGACTGAGACGACAGGATGCTGGGGAGAAGAAAGGCAGAGTTGCTAGCCAAATGCACAGGAGATGAACATGCCATGCTGAAAAAAGGTACCTCCAAGAAATATGGGCTAATTTAAGTTGTACAAGCTAGTTAATAATAACCATAAGGTATCAGCTGAGCATTTATAATTACTAATACATCTCTGTGCGGTTATTTGGGAGCAGACTGGTGAGACAGAAAACCCTGCCTACAGTGAGACCCTATCTCAAAATGACAAAAAAAAAGTATTTGATTTTATTTATGTATGTCTTAATCTATTTGTTCAGTCGGTTATTTGGGAGGGGACTGCTTATGGTGCCTCCCTTTTGGAGGTCTGAAACAGCTTATAGGAGTCACTTCTTACCTTCCCTCATGTGGGTCCCAGAAATCCAACCCAAGTCATCAGGTTTGGTGGAAGCATTTCTACCATTCTGTGGGTAGAAGACAGACATGAACGATGAATCTGGGTATATCCCAAGCCTTATTCCTGTTTTGCCTCCTGACAAGCTATTGTAAAGCCCTGGCCCTAGCTTTTAAATAAATAAATAAAGCCTCACATTAAAAGCTAACAAAATCCCTTAGCTGAGTCCCAGCCATGAGAGCTATCATGTGCTTCTGAGGATCTCAAGAAGGAGTTAGACTGGAGGCAATCAAAGAAGTTATGGAGTGCCACTGTGGTGTTTGAAAGAAAATGCCACCAAAGGGAGTTGCACCACTGGGAAGTGTGCTTTGTTGAAGTAGGCAGAGGCAGGAAGATCTCTGATTTTGAGTTCAGCTTGTTTGGTTTTGGTTTTGTATGTATCGTATTTTCCCTGTTTCACATCCCACTGCAGTTTCCCTCCCTCCGCTCCTGCAGTTCCCTCATACCTCCCCCTCCTCTTCCTTAAGCCACTCCTCCTCTGGTGCGCTTCAGAAAAGAGCAGGCTTCCCGTGGGTGTCTGCTGGCCATGGCATATCAAGTCGCAGTAAGCCTCCTCTTTATTGAGGCTGGACAAGGCAACCAACCCAACAGGAGGAAAAGGTTCCAAAAGTAGGTAACAGAGTCAGAGACCGCCCCTCTCTACTGTTAGGAGTCCCAGAAGAAGACCAAGCTACACAACTGCACCGTATGTGCAAAGGGCCTAGACCAGTCCCATGCAGGCTCCCTGGTTGTCGGTTCAGTCTCTGTGAGCCCAGGTTAGTTGATTCTGTGGGTTTTCTTGTGGTGTCCTTGATCCCTCTGGCTCCTACAATCCTTCCTCCCCCTCTTCCGAAGGATTCCCTGAGCCCCAGCTAATGTTTGGCGATGCGTCTCTACACCTGTTTCCACCAGCTGCTGGGAGAACCCTCTCTGATGACAGCTGGGCTAAGCCAGTCTAGAGTCTATCAGTCTAGAGCAGAATATCATTAGGAATCATTGCACATGTTTAGCTCTAGCCCAGGTGTCCAGCCTCTGGGTCTGAGGTCAGCCTGTCTTACAGAATGAGTTTGAGATATACAAGAAACTCTGTCTCAACAAGAAGAAAAATACCCACACATAGAATTGGTGACTTGGCCCTTTATGTTCCTTACTTGTTTATTTACTTATTGTGTATGTGGCTATGTGTGGTGTGCTTGTGTGTATGCATGTTTCCATGACATGAGCACTTATGGGGAGGATGCTGTGTGCAAGCATGGGCACAAGCATGTGGAGGCCAGAGTTGAGGTGTGAGTTGATGTTTTCTCCATTGCTCTCCATCTTGTATGTTGAAGCAGGGTCTCACATGTGGACCCAGGGTGTCTGATGTGACAGTCCTGGTAGCCAGCTTGCACCAGGCACCCCCATCTCCACTTCCTGAGTGCTTGGATTACAGCTGACAGCCATGCCCACCTGGCACGTCTTTGAGTGCCGAGGATCTAAACTCATGAGTGCCTTCCCTGCTCAGCCATCTCCCCATCCACCCAATGGATGAAAACTGAATGCTTTGAATATTCCAGAATGGTAACTCTGAAATTCAATTTTTCTCTTCTCCCCAGGGTTTGTTGCTGCTGCTGATTTTGACTATTGTTGTTTATTTAACGAGTTTTGCAAGTGGATTTTCTAATGTCGACATTCTTTGCCATTTGTGGCCACTAATGAGATTGGAGGTTAGCCAAAGTGCAGGCCCTTACCAGGCCATTCCTAAACCCAAATGCCCTTTCAGATTACCAGGAATTCCACGTGAACTTTCCAAAGATTTTTGTGGCCCTCTCATTTCCCAGCCTTTTCTCCCTAACTCTTTGTTTGTGCCAACTGTTATCTGTCAACTCAGGCAGTAGTAGCAAATAAAACATTTACCTGTGAATACTCTTGACTTACGCCTCCCTCCTTTCCAGTAGCTTTTGCCCTGGGCCATTTCCAAATCAAGAGAAATAAAGATAAGCCTTTTGTGCTGGCTTTCCAAGGAGTCGCCAAGTGCATTTTTAAAAAGAAACTAATTATTACTCTTTTAAAATGAAGTCTATTCTGTCCTGCTGGTGCTTGGAATTCTGTAACAATGCTGCTACCTGAAGCTAGGATGGATGTTACACAGTTAAAAGTACCAAACAGTTCACAGCTGACCCCAATTTCCAGAGTTTTCCTTTAAAACCACTTTCTAGCCAGATGGTGGAGGTATATGCATTCAGTCAATCCCAGCATTCTGGAGGTGGAGGCAGGTGGATCTCATGAGTTCAAGACCAGCCTGGTCTACAGAGTGAGTTCCAGGACAGCCAGGGCTTCACAGAGAAACCCTGACTCAGAAACAAATAAGCAAAACACTTACTGGTGACTGCAAGCCTCTGAGTAACTTCTTGTGTTCTTTGTTTTTGCATGGGTATGTGATGGCAGCTATGCCTCTGCCCTGAGAGCACAGTGGTGCCTTCAGAGAACAGAAGAGGGCAGCGGACCCCTAGAACTGGAGTTACAGATGGTTGTGAGCTTCCAAGTGGGTGCTGGGAATTAAACCCAGTTCCTCTGGAAGAGCAGCCAGTGCCCTTAACCATTAAGTCATCCCTCTAATCCCAATTCTAGAGATCTAGAAAGCTGATTATGAAAGCTTGGGCCTCTTTGCTCTGGTTACTGAGCAGAGCACTGGAGTCCTCGGGTCACTCACTACCTTCATAGACTCGCTCCACTCTGTATTCCTTTTGATTGTTTCTTGACAGGGTAACAAGTTTATAAAACTGATATTCTACAAAAGAACTAGAAATACCATCCAGCTGTGCTTTAGAATGCATAAGTGAGTTTTTTAAGAAAGACTAATGCAGGCCGTGTGAACCGACTCGGTAAGTAAAGGCACTTGCCATCAGCCTTAGTGTCTGGAGTTCGGGTCCTGCACTCTCACTGTAGAATGAGTAAACCAGTTCCTGAAAGTACCAGCTCCTGAAAGTAAACCAGCTCCTGAAAGTACCAGCTCCTGAAAGTACCAGCTCCTGAAAGTACCAGCTCCTGAAAGTAAACCAGCTCCTGAAAGTAAACCAGCTCCTGAAAGCTGTCCTCTACGGTCATACTGTAGCATGTCCTCCGTGCAAAATAAATATTTTTAAATCACATCTTAAAATTTGCACTTTATTTTATTTTACCTTATTTCAACACATGTTCTCACATCACCCAGGATGAATTTCAACTTGCTATGTGGCCAAAAGTAACCGTCAGCTCTTTTTTCCCCTAACATAATATTTTTATTAATTATTTAGAATTTCCACACAATACACCCAGATTACACTCACTTCCCATTCCTCCCAGGTCCACTCTCCCAGCCTTATGCCCCTCCCCAAAGAAACATCCATCAAGTCTAATTTGTGTTGCCCTTATACTCACTGGAGCAAGGCCAAACTCCCAGTGGCAGACCCTTAAAGAAAATTGAGTCTTTTCCCCACTTCCTGACTCACCCCCCACCCCCAGAAGTCACCAGCTGTGAAGAACTGCATGTCAGCATCCTTATGACCATTTTCCAGAACTGTTATTTTTTTTTCCTTCCTTTGGTTGAGGGGATTATCTCAGAAGCTTCAGTGTCTCTCATTCTCAGTTATGAGTCCACAGTCATCAACACCACTACAAAAGAAGCCTCCTTGCCCATAGCTGCTGGCAGCAGCACAGAATCCAGGCCTCAGCATGGCTTCCAGCAGCTGCACACACCACAGGATTCAACATGGCTGCAGCCCTAATCACAGACCTCGACATGGCCTTTGGTGGCAGCACGGATCATGGACCTCATCATTAACCTTCAACTCTTAATCCACTTGGCTCTCTCTGCCAGAAGTGCTAGGACTATAGGCTTGTGCCGCTGTGCAGCCATGCTAACAAAAGGCCAGCTCTCCCCAGGTAGGGCATCAACAACAGACCAAGGAGTTTATCAGGGCTACCTACAAGAGCATGGCTGATTATTTACAGGATCATGGACAATTTGTGAATGGCTGCACCACCTAAGAATCTCTTTCTACCATCCACCACTAACAGCTTCTGCATCTTCGGGTGTCCAGGTGGGAGGTAGAAGGAGCAGGGCCTCATGAATGTTAGGGGGCTCAATATTGTGCTTGTCTCCTCCAGGTAATTATGGCTGCTGCCAGTTAAAGAGGGATGTCTTAGTTATGGTATCTGTTGCTGGGAAGAGATGCCATAGTACCAGCAATTCCTAGAAAGGAAAACATTTAATGGGGGTGGCTTACGCCTGTCCTTTCTCTGCCCAGGCACTGGCTGCTCAGCTCTTTGTTAGGTCAATCAGGTGCTTCCGGCAGGCAAGGTAAAACAGTTTTCCATAATTAGACAAATGCAACATAAGCAGAAGTAATACACCTTTACACAGTTAGAGTAATAGTCTGCATTATAAATCAATGTAACACATCTTTGCTAGTTAATATAATGGTCTAAGCAAAGCCCCAGTAAACCCTTTCTTCTATATGTTGCTTTGGCCATGCCTCTTTACAGCAACAAAAAAAACTAAGACACGGACAGACGGGGTCTATTACCAAGTCAGGCTCTTGGCCATGACTTCCCTTCAGTGGCCTGTGTAGCACCTTCCAGAGAAGAGGCTTCCAGCTGAGACCCAGCTTGATTTCTTCATACTAACGCATATGACATCTTTCAGCAATAGGGTCTTTAGTTTTCTGATTTCTGTAAGCATCTTTTAAGAAATTATTTAATAAGGTTTTATTTCACAAATGTACAGCTGATTGAACCTGTTCATGCATCTTCACCAGCAGCTGGGGCATGTCCAGCCTTTATGTTTCTGGTGTACCTGTGAGCATCTTTTTTTCGACTGTGCAGGGTGTTTTTTTGTTGGTTTTGTTTTTTTGAGACAGGGTTTCTCTATGTAGCTGTGGCGGTCCTGAAACTCACTCTTAGACCAGGCTGGCCTCACACTTACAGAGATGGCCTGCCTCTGCCACCCGAATGCTGGGATTAAAGGCATGTACCACCATGTGGTTTCTGGGAATTGAACTCAGGACCTTTGGAAGAGCAGCCAGTGCTCTTGACAGATGAGCCCTCCCTCCAGCCGGGTACTTTTAATAAAAATTCAATCATTGTTTTAACATTTAGAGGCACAGGCTGTTGTAGGATTTTATTCATTCCTTCTTAGGTGGAATGCATTTGCATTTTACCAGACTGTAATGTTCCCAGAAATTTTACAGCTGTGGCTTCCTTGTGCACCTTTTGTGTAATGACTGTCCAACCTCATTCCTCTAGGTAGACTTTCTCATCTTTCAGGTACTTTTCTACATCTGTTAAGCTCTCAGAATTTAGCATGCAGTGACTATGGGTGAAACCTTTCATAAAGGGTGAGCAAGGTCTCTGAAGGCCACCACCCATCATTCCAAGCAAGTACCAGCTGGTCACAGCAGTCAGCAGCCAAATGAGACTAAAGAGAACAATGGTAACAAGTCCAGTCTGGCTGGAGTAGATGCCATCCCTTGTATCAGCTGCCATCTCAAAAAAATCAATGTTATGGGACTAGAGAGACAGTTGGACAGTTAAGAGAGCTTGCTGCTCTTGAAGACTTGGATGCAATTCCCCGCACCCACACCAGGCAGACCAGGCTGCAATCACCTGGAACTCGAGTTCCAGGGCACTTGATATCCTCTTCTGGCCATGTGAGCACCTGCAAGCACATAGTATGTTATACTGTCAGGCTCTGGGCTCCTGCTGTGGAGTATATATTGGGGATCCCTTACAGGAGTGTGGATATTTATGGGCACCTACAAGAAGAGCCTTTACCCATCCCAAATAACCATTAAAACACACCACCACCACCGCCACTACCTTTTCTCTCCTGAGGAGGAGCAGGAGCTCATGAGCCTCTCCTCCCAGCTACCATTAACTGCTTACATGTCCTTGGGAGGAATGAGACTCCATGAGCCTCTGCTATCTGACAGATCATCAATGGGCCCAATCTTGTGTAGGTCTCCTGCAGATAATTATAGCTGCTGATAGTTAAAGGGGCAATGCCTACATCATGCCTTGAGAATAGTATTCCACATACAACACATGGCCAACAAACATGTTCCTTATAGACAGCGAGCACTGCTACATGTGAAAATCCCTCAGGTTTCCTGCAAAGGCACAGTTCCTTGCTAGACAAGTTGTCAAAGGACTCTGCTCATTTGACTGGGTACTTGCCATTGGTCCCCCAAGCAGCTCGTCTGTCTAGTTCTCACCCCCTCTTTCACCCCATATTCCTGTTATAATTAACTGGCCCTGAGGTCAGAGGGCAATGCACCTACAGCTTGAGGATCTCAGTTCCAAAAGGAGGGCTAGAATGCTTCCTGATAATTGCCAAAGGTGTGGGAGGCCAGGTGAGTGAAGAACGGACGGGGCTGGAAGCCTACCAGCCCCACCTGTAGCTCTGGGATGGGCAGAAGGGCATATGTAAAATAGCAATAAAAGGAAAAGTTCAACCTCAATAGTCATCCAAAGATGGCAGGATGCCGCAGTAAAGAAATGTGTTCTAAGGCAGACTGCAGCACAGAAACCTGACAAAGGACTCCCATAAGAAAGAATCTAGTCCCCAGATCCTATGGGCTTCATGATTCCCTGGAGTGTTTGGAGTGGGCAAGTCTGTCCAGAGAGGAACTGGATGGCTGGGTTCTCGGTCTCTGCGGGTAAAGCAGGGATGAGTGGAGACCGACACAGGGCTGGGGTTAGATTGGAAAGTGTGCTGGATTATGGTGATGATGTCAAAACTCTGTGACTAAATGAAAAGCAACAATAAAACAAAGCAATGGCACTTGAGTTTTGGTGGGTGCATTTTGTTATCTGTAGTATGTGGCAACGGAGGGTTTTAGAATTGGGGATGGAGGGAGGGTAATAGAACCCATGTTATAGCAACGTGAGATGGGGTAGTGGAAGGCTTATTTAGGTAGGGTGGGGGCACAAAGCCCTGCTTCCTCTGCCTTCTCTCATTCTATCAATGGTTTGATTTAGGGCACCATTTTTTTTCTCTTAAGAGAAAAGGTGCACTTGGGTAAATGACCCACCCAGTCTCTTTTGGGTGGAAATAAGCTCACAAGGTAAACTGTGGGGGGAGCTAAGTAGAAGCTGTCCAAGGAAAAGAAGCAGGGTTAATATTTACAAAATGTGCAGTCACACCCATGGCACTATTTAACAGCCCCTGTCAATCAACACTCCCACCAACCTTTCCTCACTCTGTAGAGTCTAAGAGTGGTAGTGACGGAGGCAGAAGCCAGGAAATCTGAGTTGGCCTTAAAAGCTCTACACCTCACAATCACAGGTCTTTTTGGAATCCTCCTGAAGGGACATCTTAACAGCACAGTAGCTGATCCACCCTGGAGCTCAAGAGGTCCCTCTAAGCCTGCAGGTGTTTCCTGGCTGTCATTTCTAAGACCGAATGATAACTTTCTTTAAAAATTCTCGCTTTAGTTAACTTCTACTTGAATCATGGAAACACACAGGACCAGAAAATTCTGCTGACACTATGAACCAGGGGTAGAGTGTTTCCGTTTTCCTCTGTTACCAGCATCACCGATGCATGAGTCACATCTGCTAGGTCTTGGGATTGGCAAGGCGTAAGCAGGCTTCTTTGAGTTAAGAAACTTACCACTCAAAAGGATAAGTTTGTGTTGGGATCAAACCTCCTTCTGACCTTGAGGCTGCTTCCCCTTCCTCTGGGCCTGCAGACTATATCCCTGCAAGATTTCCTGAGAGGAGAAATTATCACAATGTGGTTAGAGAAGAGGAAAGGATATGAAATACATCATCTCCAGGTGCCCCTGGATCCATCCCACTCTTCCCAGCTACAGCAAAAGTAACTCCTAGGGCCATGCAAACAAAGCAGCCACAAACTAGAGATATCGGAGACTGCATTGCTCAAGACAATGTCCACAACGGAGTGCTCATACAACGGGGGTGTTGTTTGCAGGTTTCTTTGTCTATGGAGGCCTGTACTAGTACATTTTTCACTGGTATCACAAAATAGCTGAAGCAAGGTTGAAATGCCTGCCTATAACTACAGCCCATGAAAAATAACACACATGGGTTTTTAGAAAAGGATCACACCTTGAAACATAGGAAGCTAGAGAGCCTTGACACAGACAACCCCTCCTGAGGGAGCATCCCCAAAATCTGAAGATCTTTTCATGGCCACCATTCTTAAAGGTTTCATCACCTCCTAAATCCTAAGGGCTAAGGCTCAACTACATGAACCTCTGGGGGCATTCAATCTACACTTTGCCCTGGCTGGTACACAGGAACTTCAGATGAACTTGACCATGTTAAAATGAACTGCTGTGTAACAAACCACCCTTGGTCCCAGTGGTTTCAGAGAGCAGACAGTCGTCATTATATGAGCTGTGGGTATAGAACTCAGGCATGGTGACTTGAGTGCCAGCCAGGCTGTAGCTGGCAGAGATTCTACTACCCTTCACACTCTGGTGGCTGTTGGGAGCCATTAATTCTTTGACAGTCATTGGTCTACAGACCTTGGGGCTTTCCTGGGTGTTTGTGACTGAGGTCATTTGCTAGCGGGTTCTCACCTTAGAGCAGCTGACAGCATCATAGCACTTGGCTTCCCTCAGCACCAATGATGAGCGGCCAACTGTGATGCTCAAGGTACTTTAAAACCTAGTCCTGGAAGTGGCCACCCATCACTGTGCCCATGTCATTATGGTCAAGCTTTGCTTAAAGGGAAGAGAAAACAGACAGGGACATGAATACTATACTGCTGCCTAATATATTACTTTATGTGATTTCTTATTCCAGATTTGTGGGCAAATTCATCCTTTAAAATACTACAATAACTCATATGGTGGCTATTAAAATTATATAAAATTAAGAAGTCAATTTTAGGACTGGAGATATTGCTTAGTAGTTAAGAGCAGTTGTTGCTCTTTAAGAGAACACAGGTTTGGTTCCCAGCACCCACACAGTAGCTACCAACTGTCTGTGATTCCAGTATTTGGCAGATCTGAAACACTATTTTGACCTCCTCTGGCACCAGGCATGTATATGATGCACATACACACATGTAGGCAGAACATACATATATGCATACATACATACATACATATGGACACACACACAAAAAAATAAAAATAAGTCTTTTTAAAAAAGAATTCAATTTCCCTGGTCATACCACTTATGTTAGAGTTTCTATTGCTGTGAAGAGACACCACAACCAAGGCAACTCTTATAAGGAAAACATTTAATTGAGAGGGTTTGCTTACATTTTCAGAGTTTCAGTCCATTATCATCATGGTGGGGAGTGTGGTGGCATGCAAGCAGACATCGTATTGCAGAAGTAGCCAAGAGTCCTATATCTTTCAGGCAACAGGAAATCTACTGTGACACTGGGTGGTATCCTAAGCATAGGAAACTTCAAAGTCTGCCCCCATAGTGACACACTTCCTCCAATAAGGCCACACCCACTCCAGTAAAGTCACATCTCCTATTAATGTCACTCCCTCCCTATGAGATTATGGGGGCTAATTACATTCAAACTACCACTGTAGTTGGAAGCTGCTTATTCATTTCCTGGCCACCCAGACTCCTGAAACAACCACACAGAAACTGTATTAATTAAATCACTGCTTAGCTCTAGCTTCTCATTGGCTAGCTCTTACATCTTAATTTAACCCATTTCTATTAATCCATGTATTGCCACATGGCTGTGGTCTATTAGCAAGGATCTGTCCAGTGTCCATCTCCAATGGGCTACATGGCTTCTTCTGACTCCACCTACTTTTCCCAGCATTCAGTTTAGCTTTCCCCACTTACCTCTACTCTGTCCTGCTATAGGCCCAAAGCAGTTTCTTTGTTAATCAATGGTAACTACAGAATACAGAGGAGAATCCTACATTACCTCCCCTTTTCTGTCTAAATAAAAAAGGTTTTAATTTTAACATATAAAACTACATATAACAAAACAGGTATCAAGAAAGAATGACAGTTACAATATTTATAACTACAGTATCTTTTAATCATAACTAAGGACAACTATAATTATAACTATATATTCTTCAATTCCATCAAAGACTCCAGTACATAATATTACCTAGGTAAATAGTAATGGGTTAACCAAAGATATAAGAGTTAGTTAGCAATATGCTTAAGCTATTGGCCAAACAGTATTGCAAATAATATAGTTTCTGAGCGATTATTTTGGGTCTAAGCAGCCAGGAATGAATGAGCAGCCTTCAACAACAGAATGACACTCCAATGTGTGCTAGCTACATCCACATAAAACCTGAGAGGACTTGGAAGGAAATTCTAGTCACTAAAAAAACAAAGTTTAGCCACATTTTTTTTTCGGATGGGCTCTGCTTGCTGGGAGCATGCTGCAGTTTCAAAATGGCAGCTTCCTGAGCCGTGCTGCCTGCATGAACTCTGGCTCTTTCAGGAGACCAAGCATTTAAATGGGTTTTGTGAGCGGAGTGCTACAACTTGCTTAATGGACACATAGACCTGCTGTGTGCCTAAAAATATACATGGCTCTCAGAGGCAGCAAAAACCTGGCTCTGCCATGTAGGACTGGGTGGAACAAGCAGGCAGGGCCACACCTAGCCATGCCCACTTAGCATAAAGAGGGCACTTCTGGTCAGAAAATAATTACAGATACACAATAAAGACTGAGTCAGATAAAAAAGACTTCTAAATGGGTCACAGTGTTGAATAAATGTATGTAGGCTTGGGAGAGAGAAAAAAATATAGACAATTATAAAAGGAAGTAAACGGTTTTAAAAAATAAATCAAAGTCTTTAAAGAGACAGAGTATAGACAGTCATAGGTTAAAGGACTAAAAATAATAAAATAGATACTAAAAAGTAATAGAGTAAAGAAAAATAAGCCATGTAAAGATGAAGTATACACAGAGAGTCTGGATTATGTTTATCATTGTGTTTTCTTTGAATTTTTTGACTGAAAAGAGATATTTGATTCTGGGGGCTGCTAAGATAAACCAACGTAAAGGTATTTTGACTTCAATATTTGGCTCTAAGAATTGTTACTTTGGAAAAGAGGTTCTTCTTTTGTTTTCACAGGAGATGAGAACCTTTGGATTGCTTCCAGACTAATGTGGTTTGATTTACTAAGACCGCCCCCCTGAAAGGTTGCTGTGAACACCCCCAAAAATACTTTGCCCAACAAAAAGCAGGAAGCAGTTTGGAGAGAACTATGCCCAATTTCCCAAATATTGTTTATAAATGTTTCTTTACATTTAAAGGGGGATATGCTATAGAGATTTGCATTGGTATGGGTCTTGGTTTATAGATACAAATTTAATATAAATTTATATACATGTATATATACATATATATCTGCTCTTGATTAAGGTATTGCGTTTGTGCACCTCATTTGAAAATGTAATGCTTAATTAAGAAATATAAGTTAATAGATAATCATCTATAATAGTCAATTTATAGTCATGTTAGTTAGGTTTTCTAGATATATAGAGATATATTTCAGCTAGATAGATAATCTTCAAACCTTTCAATGACCTACAGAATATGGCATTTAAAGTGTTTTAAGAGGGGCTGGAGAGATGGCTCAGTGGTTAAGAGCATTGCCTGCTCTTCCAAAGGTCC